>QVRM01002669.1:157500-189374 GCA_003439945.1 Dermanyssus gallinae
TGCCACTATTAATAATAGTACATGCGACGGGGCCCTGCTGTTCGAAATCAGCCTGAGAGAATGGCCATACTTTACTCGCTAACAACAGGTAGAACGGTTAGACAGACACATCGAGTGGCGATAGATCGACATAAGATTCACACATCGAAGAAAAAAAAGCATACCAAGCACGCGGACGAATGCACAGAGAGAGTGCGGACTACAACGTGCGGACGACACAAGCGACCAGCAGAAAACATCTTCCAGTACGCCGTTTGGTTGGTACTTGATTTATTGCCACTACTGGTAATAATCATAATAATAATCATTATCATCAAACCATCATCATACTAATACGAATAACAATCATAGTAATCGCACAAATGTTTCTAAGAGAAAAACGCACACACCGTATACAATTGTTCCGTTGTTCTAGCCGGTCCAGTAGTAGTTTTATTTTTGTATGCGAACGGAACCTTGTTTCTCTTTTAGTAGTCCGAAGGGAAAGTTGTAAACGAGGCGACGATAATAACGATGTAGGCGGGAGGACTGTTGTTGTTGTTATTACTGTTGTTGTTGTTGTTGCCGATATCGTTGCTGTTGCCGATATCGTTGCTGTTGCCATCGTTGTTGTTGTTGTTGTTGTTGTTTCTCACAAAGTCACACCGAGTGTTCGGTTTACGAGGTGAAAGCCCGTAAAAGGTTTACAATCAGACAGGTACAACGAAATGGCGTGTAGAATGCCGTAGCACTAATGCTAATAATACGACTACTGCTACTTTTCCTGGTGGGCGTAGTAATAGCAGTTGTAGTAGTAGTCGTAGTGGCTGTGGCAGGCAGTACTCTCGATGTACGTCACGAAGGCTCGGCTAGTTAGGTCTTCGTGAAGACCTCGAGCCGTAGCATAAAGGCGAGCGGTTTGTCGGCGTGATCGAGGTCCGTCGACGAACCTCGGACAAAAGCCGTCGTCACCAAAGGCCATTTTCACGGTGCTGAATCGCGCAGATTCCGCAACAAGGTTTTTGTTGGTGGCACCGGTGGAGGCGATGTGTTCGCACTCGTCTCGTTCTATTCAGCTGGTCGGTCGCACTTCAGAGAGATGAACTACTACTAGAAGACACCCGCCCAACAGTCTGCAGGAAAAAGACAACGACACCTCAATTGAAGAAGGTGGTCACAACAAGAACAACGACAGCGAAGAGAATATATCATGTATGGTAGTAACAATGAAGCAGCCAGTGTCTAGAGGAGAAAAAATGAATCAACCGCACATCATGTAACACAATGCAACAGCAACAACAACAACAACAACAGCAACAACGGAGAGCAACAAGGTCATAACGATGGTGATCAACAATGATCGCAGGAACAAGCAGCAAGAGCATTACACATTTGTCTTCTATTAATGCTTCAAATATTCTTCTGAGTACTCGGATTATTAGATCGGAAGCTACACTTCGACATTTTGGGCAATACACTTTACAGACAGTGGTCGAAGAAACACCAGCGCAGATATTATTCCTCGAAAGAGCAAGGTATGTGACCATCACATGGTAGTCCACTACGTGTATGTATATTATATATATATATATATATATATATATCCTGTACTTCGTCCTTCCACTTTATTTATGTCTCTTCTTTTAGTGTCATAATTCCATTACTTTGTCTGCCTCATCTGCGAGCCCGTTTACCTATCAACATACCCTTGTACAAGTGCATCTTCATACGTGTAAACATCAATAAAAAAGGGTGGTGTGAAGTGGGGCAGGAACAACAAAGGTATCATCATCATCACCACCACCACCACCACCATCATCACCATCATCAAGTGCTGCTTCTATATATAAACTAGGAATTCTTCTACTACTATGAAGAATATCTACTACACGTAGAGCGACTATACTATCGTAAAACCATCGAAACAGGTTTAAGAGCAACCACAACAGTAACAGTGGCGGCAGCAGCAGCAGCAATAGGAGAAGAAGAAGAAGAAGTCGTTGCGGCGGTCGTGATCGCAGAAGTTAGAACATTACTGGTTAGCTCAGTAATCAGGCGTAGGAGTATCAGCGGCTACCGTAACCGTAGTATGTAACTGGTAGTACTCGAGTAGTTAGTGGTAATAGTTATAAGCACACGCACACAGCAACAACAATGTAGATTATTACAGCGAGTTCAAGGCACGCGTCTTCGTCGCCATGCTCGAATATTCGCGCATGGCGCTATAAGTCTCCTCAAAATACCTCACGCTATAAGTCAAGTGACCTCTAGTTTTTATTAGTTTGTTTTTGTTTGGGCGCACGACAGATACATTTGCGCTGCTGTTGTTGTTGTTGTTGCTGCTGCTGCATGTATGATATCCTTATTTGGGGGTGGTGGACACAAAGACTACGATAAGAACGCGCGGTTCTGGGTGGCCTTGGGACTTGCAGGACAATTTAGGACAATTATAAGCTGTAAGCACGTAGTGATGTGCAGGATATACCTATATGGGTAAGTAAACTGCAAGCTCACGGTAGTGTGTGCTGCATGTGCTTACACTGCATAAGGTAGTGAGTGGTGTGTGTAGTATTAGTTTGTACGTATATATGTATGTGTCTCTACTGGACAGGACTCCATTAATCAATCAGGGGCCATTTTGTGTTAAGAACGGCAAACTGCCACTGTAATAAGGTAATTGCGATGTCTCATTTTTTTCATTTCTCTCTCTTTCTTTTTGGTCAGTTTTCCTGCAAATGCCATGTTCAAATGTTACGCTCTGGCGACCAATCTTGGCCGCCAACTGCGGCGTAATATTGATGAGCGCGCGGCAACCGCCGACGCTGATTACGATGATGGTCGTGATTCCGACGACGCGTTAATGATGACCAGCAGCATTAGACGTCCGTGTATCCTCATGTATGATCATTGCTGCGATTTGTTGTACGATCATGTGTGAAGTCGGAGTGTCGAAATGAGAAAACGAGTGATAAATTACAAAATCAGGTCAGAGGCCATACAGATTGATTCGATTACCAGGTTTCCAGCCTGCCAATGCTCAGTTTGCCTGGTCTTCGTAACACTGTCAGCCTCGCCTTTACAAAGCGGCTCTCTTTGACACTTTGAATCTATTATTATTATTATTATTATTATTATTATTATTATTATTATTATTATTATTATTATTATTATTATTATTATTATTCCAAAACACAATTAAATGTCGCAAAAAGAACCACTCCCAAAGTGGCACCAGGTAGCGATTATGGCAAGATGTCGACGACATCAGCGTCCTGGTTTATTTCTGTCTCTATGTACCTGTATCTGGCCTTTGGACACTGCTGCTTCCTCTCTAGTTAATAGCCAACCAGCTGGATCAGCTAAGATGGAGCACATTTTCTCAGCCTCGGTTCCGTTCTTTGGGTTCGGCTAGGAGAGCTATTATTAGACGTCTTTAATATCTCTTCTTCTTTCTACCTAAATGTGTGCCTTCGTCTCGCTATATAGGTCCTGTCAAACAGCAGCCAAAGTACCAGCTCATTGGAGATACCGCCAATTTGTTATTATTCGTGCCACAGTGTTGTTTTAAGTTGCGCGAAAGTGGTTTCCTTCGACTTGGGTAAGCAAGGGGAGCGAACTGGTTTCCAGCGGGTTGGAGCCCCTCACTACCCTTAGCTTAGCCCACTCCTTCAATAAGCATTCCTGCAGTGGTGACCGCGCGTGCATTCGTCCAGGAAAAAAACACTGTAGTTTTAAAGGCGTCACAGGGGCTTATTGTTTTTACTAATACTACCGTTATCGTTATGAATCGAAACCGCGAATGGCTAATTTGTGTGGGGCTCGAAAAACAAATAGAAAACGTTAGGTAGTACATATAAAGTGGACTTTACGAAATGTTGAAAGCTGAGCTGTTGTTTGATTATGCGAATTGAGCAACAAGTTAGTGACACCACTATGCAATAGCGATTTATATTGATAATGAAGTCAACATAATTATTTAGCACGTATGCTTATTAGAGACGGATACCATAGGTGGACGGACATGATCACAGCACAGCATGATGTGCGCAGACATCACACCGGCGTAGGGCTAACGAAGCTTCTATCGAGGTTTCCCGGAGTTTGACAAAAATAGTTAATAAAAAGCGAAGATGCTACGTACTAGAAAACGAAATGTTATATCCGGAGAATAGAAGCAGAGCCAGTGTTAGCGACATTGATGGCATGCGGGCCGTGCAGCGCATCAAGTCCGGCAGTGTACGCGGGTGGGTTGAGTGTGAATGAAGCAATCTGTCTTCGCGAAGTGCATTTTTACTCGGAACGAGACCATTACGATATGACAACGCAATGAATGGTCCAAAGAAGAAAACGAGCGCGTTGTTCTGTTTTACCTCTCTTGTCTGCTTTTTTTGGGCTTTTTGTTTTCGACTTCAACAACTTGAACAGCTAACGAGTTCGTGTTAGTCGTCGGAAAGAGACTGCTAACTGAATTCAGTTGAATTGAATCGTACAGTATTAATCATCACCATCATCATGACCAGCGTCTGCCACCCAACAGCAATAATATATATATGTAGAGCAAACATGAATCAATCGACAATCAGTAACAACGTCAGTAACGGCAGCGTCGTTATTGTTGTTGCTTGCCAACAGCAACAGGCACCTCGAGCAGGCACTGGCGCTGGACTTTGTTGAACAGTCGACGGCTCGACTTGTCGAATTCGGTCGAACGATGTTTGTTTCTATATACACGTATGTACTAAATATATATATATATATATATATATATTTTTTTTTTTCTATATACATGTATGTACTAAATATATATATATATATATATATATATATATATATATATGTATATATTTATACGTGTGTCTCTATATAGAAAGGCCGCCTTGTTTGTTTGCTTGCTTGTCAATTTGTTCTTCTTCATCGTCATCGCTTTTCGTGGGCCCCGTGCGTGAGGGAGCGGGGCAAGCTCGTGAGTAGTGAGCGGTTCAGTCAGCGAGCGTTTACGCTTCGCGACGCCATCACTGCCATCACCACCACTGCACGCACACGGGGTCCGCGCGAAGTTCGAGATTGGCTCGAGCGATGTCGGATGCACACGTACATCTATGAAGCACATAGTCAGAGAGCAAAAGCGCTAGAGAGAGAGAAAGACGCCGGGCGGGATAGGGTGAACGAGGCAAAGGCATGAGCGAGAGAGAGAGAGAGAGAGAGAGGAATTGCCCAGGCAACAGGAGCGTCGTGAAGACTTTTCGCAGTTGCTCCCCGCCGTTTGACGAGGGCCGCCCGCCACGCCATCGCCGCCACCGCCAAGACGGCGGCGGCGGCGGAGCAGACGACGACGGCGTCGACGGAATGAGACTACGGGGGCCGCAAGAGTCGCCGGCGCCGCCACCGCGTTGCTGTCTCTGCAGCCAGCGCTCATTCGTTAGCGTTCGTTCCTCGCGCCGGGGTTGGCGCCACGTCGGCGGGCAGGATTCGAAACGTTGGCGCGCGTCGCGATTGATTCGCACGTCGTTGGCGCGACGTTACCGCCAGACGGACCGCCATCGGAGCAGACGGCCGCCGCTACCGTCGTCCTCATCGCGGCCGTCGGCGTTGACGTTGTTGTTGTTGTTGTCGTTGCTGTTGCTGCTGTTGTCGTCGTCGTTTTCGGAGCGATGACGGTGAGGTTCGTCGAGGCGACCTCCACGCGATGGCACAACGTGACCCCAACCTCGGTCAATATGGTCGATGTAGTAGTAGCAGTAGTAGTAGTAGTAGTGGCCTGGCCTGTTGCTATGTTGTTGTAAGGGGTGGTCCTGGTAATAATGGTAGCCAGCTACCACGCTACCTGGTTGGTCAGGCGCAGACAGATCAACGGGCCGTACAGATCGCCCGACAACGGACAGACAAAGACCCAAAGGGCTCGCTTGTCTGTCCGGAGGCTTCGTCGACTTCGTCGCCAGTACGCACGTGTGGTACGTCGCGTACCGGCGCATAGGCGCACCGAACAAAATGACCACTGAACGTATGAAATTGGCTGTGCTTACTTTTATGGTCTCTATTGCTTCTTTTGCATGTGCTTTGGCTGTTTGGCTTAGATATTTTTCGCACACGTCGTTTTCACCATCGGAGTCGTTTTGCCGTCTACCTGATGATGGGCAGAGCTAGTGGTATCTAACGATGCCTTCACATATATGAAGGCATTGTTAGTCATATTCATATCTATCGTAGTGTATCTATATATATATATATATATATATATAACTAAAATTACTAACTTGTAAAAATAAATGAAAAATAATTGGGAATACCTCATGCCGCTTAGTTCAATTGTTGTATCCAAAGGAAGACTATTCTCGTTGAATTTCTTGTACGTTAGACGGAATGAACCGGATCGGAACGGCCGAATTTATTCAATGTAACCGCTTTCGAACTCACTGAGTTACTGCAAATGTCTGCTAAATGGAGGCAGTGAACGGGTCCGTGTAATTACGTCGAGTTTTGTTAGACATACCCCCCCCCACGCATCGTATTCCGGAGGAATTCAATCTGCACTGCGAAACTGCCACGATTGCTTATGCCAGAGCAGGCCCATATGCTCAGCCAGCCACCCTTGCAGGTCTGGGCGAGTGCGCCGACCTTCTGCTGAGACAAAGCATTGCAGGTCATTAGGCGCAACAGTTACCCACGATTCCATCACAGTTTGCAAAACACTACAGTAGACTTCCTGTGTTCCATTGTTTGGCATTTAAAACAAATTATAACGCCACTCGTCCTCTTCATTAGACATCACATTTAAGACGTTTGCATAGGCTGGAAACTTGTTCAGTTCGACAGTAGAGACATAGGGGACTAGTGCGCTAGTCATGGTTGTCATCTGCCGGGGTGTCGCCGGTTCGATCCCTGTTGTTGGTCGAATTTTCTGTGAGCGATGCCCATTGAGAATAGATGATAAATCATACCGCTGAGAGTCAGCGGCCATGCTGCCACAAGGACTGTTGGGGAAACCCTAGATATCTTAACATGTCCGGCCCTTGGTGCATTGAAGATATACCTCAGGCTAAGTGCCAAGCCCGTAGGGGACGGAGGATAGTCTAGAATTAAAAATAACTTCCTTAAAACAAATTTTAATTCTAGAAAGTAGAGACATCTTCGTGAGCAATGCCAGTGGTCATTTTTGCCGGTTACGTTTTGCGTCGACAAGCAAGTTCTCGTTGGATACCAGACATGGCGCATGAATGCATAGCAAATAGGTTCAGTTAACTTTCCAAGTTTTATCCGGCGTGTTGTCTGAATGCATTCTATAGACAAGAGTATCTAGCCAAGTAGACACGCAGTAACGAGATCAATGTCTGCAGATTTTTTGCCCGTAAAAGCAATGGGGACGAGCTGTTTCGAGGCGAATCTTGGTCAAAACCTTAGTCACGGGTAGATCATCAGCAGAGCTAGAGCGAGACCACACGCCGACCACCTCATCGTTTCCTCGTTCGGGCGTTTTTACCGCTTTTCGTGGAGCTTCTTAGAGAATTGGGTATGGGCGACAGAGAAATGGCGCGTATATTTCTGGAGCAAGGTTGTGGTGGTGTAAGATTGTTAAAATAAATACAGTTCTGCGCCGCAGCCATGGTACGTAACAGGATCTTGTGTTGGGGTATTTATTACTGTAATTTTTGGTGAATGTTATCGATATCGGTAATGTTGTTCACATACGCCCATATATATGCTGCAGATGCTGCTCCAGCTGATACGGAACCCGCGTCTATTCAACAAGATGTTCGTTGAAAAGCTAACGACAACGTGTCAGGCTAGCAACATGGTTCCTGTGCTCATCGCACGGAAGCGCTCTAGGCATATTCATGAGTGTTAAGGGCCGCCAACACCCTGTACTACATGCAGATTATAACTACATATTGAGCACATGACATACATGCATATATGCAAATGTATATTTTTCGTTCTACCTTGAATAAAGCGTTTCAATCTTAATATATATATATATATATATATATATATATATATATATATATATATATATATATATATATATATGGCGAGCCTTGGTTACAGCGTAACTTTATAAATTAACTAGATGAATTGTATCGCCATCTGCGTAAAATGCATACTCGTATGATGAGCAGGTTTCGTGCACTCACGCGTTTACTCACGGCGGAGTTCCTTTGCTTACTAGCTAAATCACTGGCAAGATTAAGCCACCTATACACGACCCTGCAAGATGAAACCACCAGTTTCGCCGACCAGATCTAAAATACTTGTGAAAATAACTTACGACAACTGTGACCGAGACACACACAGACACGCATCAGTCTTCCCGGAGACCTTATAACATCATAACGCCGATGGGCGCGTTGCTTATTCATGCTGCTACTCCTATGTTCCTCTACTACTACTACTACTGAACACTTGCTTCGGATCGAATATTTCTCGATCTGATAGTCTGACTTCGAACGCTATTTCAAGTCGTTATGATTTTGTTTGCTTCGTCGATCCAACGACTGAGAGGCTGTTTAACCCTGTCAGAGCCATCGGGCCACCGTTGGCACCGGAGGCGCTCGCTCAGTGTTCAGCATAGCTCTTCAACAGCTTAGCTGACGGCTTTGGTATCTGTGTCTGCTCCTCCTGAGCGGTGTCAGCGGGCCACCAACGTCGACGTTCTATTATGCACGTTACACGAAACGTGGTGAGACGTGTGGATTTCTTGTTGCAAGTCGTTGTCCATTGCTGTTGTAGACGTTGTTGTTATTGTTGTTGTGTGTGTCTTCGTTGTCATTGCCTGTAATGGACGTTGTTGTTGTTGTTGTTGTCTTCGTTGTCATTGCTGTAGTAGACGTTGTTGTTGTTCTTGTTATTTAGTTATTGTTGCTGTCGTCTTCATTGTTACTGTTATTTGTAGTGTTGTTGTTGTTGTGTTGTTGAGGTTGCTGCTGTTGCTGTTACTGCAGTCGGTAGCGTTAGTGGTAGGTACTGGTCGTGCTTCTTCTTCCTCGTTGATGCTTCCACTTACTTTATTTTTATTTATTTATTTGTTTTGTTTCGTTCTTCCTTCCGTACTCGTCACCACTGAGGCAACGTTAGCCGATCAACATTGCGTGAGAGGTATCATGTCTGATTGTACAACGAATGTAGCGTATGAGCCAAGTACACACACACCATGTATGTGTGTATGTGTATGAATATATATATATATATATATATATATATATATATACATACGAGCATAGATGTGCACGCACACTTATAGACAAACAAACATGCACATAAGGAGCTTCAGTCGGCAGACACACAATACAGTTAACTTAAGTCTAGTGTATATCTATGTATATTATATATATATATATAGTATATTGCACGCACTATATATATATGTATGAATACTATTCATATATTATATAATATATATCTATATCTATATATATATATATATTATATATATATATATATATATATGCACGCATACGTGGGTACACCAGAACGGCACGGCCGGCACCCAGTGATATGGCGTGATGGCGCTGGCGCCAGCCTCGAGCGTAAAAACCGGCAGCAACGACGAGCTTCCAGCAGCGGCAGCAGCAGCAGCAGCAGGTCTTTTTTCCGTCCATCTTCTTTTTGCTGCTTGCTATCTTTCGGCCATTCTCTGCTGTGCGGGGCTGCTGCTGCTGCTGCTGTCGTCACCTGGAGGCACCGTCGGACGGCGGCAACTTGATCGTCGCGGCCAGCGAGTCAATAACAGCAAGCAAAAACCCGCGTCAGTAGTCTGGGTGAGTCTGTCTGTCCGTCCGGCCGTCCGTTCGTCTCGTATCTCTTTCTCTCTCTCTCTCTCTCTGTACACGATGCGGCCGCCACGCTAAGCACTGCTGAGAGCCACTGCCGCCGTCACCCATCAGTCGTCGAGTTAAGACAGCAACAACAACAACGCCAACAACAACAACAACAACGGCTTCGCTAAGCTCTAACGATGACGACTACGACACCGTGATGATGATCGCCATGATGAGGATGATCATGGCCTGACCGGGCCTGACGTTCGTGCGGCCCGAAAGCCAAATACGAGAGAGATAGAGAGAGAGAGTGAGAGAGAGAGAGAGAGAAAGAGCGGGCACGCGAAAAGGAGAGTGTATACGTTCGGTTTATGTCAGTATTCGTCATATTTCTCTTCCCCATCCTCTCCCGTTCTTTCGCTCAATCACTTGCCCTCATCATTCATTCATTCATCCTCTACGTGGCCGCCGTGTAGGGTGCAGCAGGGGATCTGGGTGCTGCCGTCCGACGCTGTTCCGACGCGTAGATTTTGTGGTGGTTGAAGCACTTTTTCGGTTGTTGCTGATGTTGCTGATGTTGTTGTTGTTGTTGTTGCGGCTGCGGCTGCTACTGCTACTGTTTCAGTTCCCTTTGGCGCGTCTCGTTAAGTTTTCGGGCTGACTCACTCGCAGCTAATAGTCGGCGTCGGCCACCGGAAACCGCTCGTGCATTTTGCTTCATTAGCGAACGCACTCCGAATAAATACATGCATGTGCAACGGTGGTAGAGATGGAACCAACCTCCTTGTGTTGGTTCCTGGTCCGGCCGCAAGGCGGCGCACATGGATGGCGAATGCACCCGGCCACGCCACCAACGGGCTCGACACATTTGTCTGTCTACATGTCTTCGACATTGCTGTCCTCTACATCTCTATCTGAACTCACACGATGACTTGCATGAAGGGGACACACAACAACGTAAAGCGGTGCCGACGGCGATGTCGCAAGCGTCGCAATTTGTGCTAATGGCGCTGCAACGTATACGTTACAACCAGCGGTCGGACTCGGTGGAGAAACACACGATCGCAAAACAATGATGGTGATGATGATGATGATGACGATAAGCGTAAAAATAGTGCAAAAATAATCCACATATATTGGCACTTTGTCGAACTGGGCTAACCCTGGGTTAGAGAACCCGTGACTACACGTTCGCGCGGATACAATTGTTCACTCCAAAGTGCTAACATAAAAAAGTTATATAACATAATTGTAATTGTAATTAAAGGGTTGTAAGAACATCCACATATATTTGTTGTTGTAGTTGTAGTAGTAGTAGTAGTAGTTGTTGTTGTTTTTAAAGTGACCTTACTCAAACCCACAAACATTTTACGTCCCGTCCCGCCTTAGACGTTAACAGTTTGTCTGTCAGGTCTTGCTAAATTTACAGAAAGGAGGCCCTTACAAGCATGGATAATATCCGATCCCTTCTAAAAGCTGCCTCCTCAATATCGCTGAGCTCTACGTGTCTCACTGCCCTACTCGAGTTCTTACGGCAGCTTTGTAAGTGTTGCCTTTTAAGGTCTACGATTTCTCTACATAATTTGTAGGGAACTGCTTAGATTTTATCGTTCAGTAGAGAAAAGCATCGAATTCAGAGTCTCCTCAGCACTCTGCACCGTCCTTAATTACCCCGGCGAGCTTTCTACAGCTGTATTCGTACTAAGCATCTTGGTTGGGATTATTATTATCATATAAGTGGGTCAAGGTGAAACGACTGTAAGGGCTTGCTCCGTCGCGTGTTTACATCATCAATCTTCAGAAATTATTCAGTATTTAGGTAAATGGTTTCTTGTTAGCAACGTATAAAACGCCAAAATCGCCTTTTTTTCGACAAGAGCCATTGCGGATTTTTTTTAATATTTTACAAGGGCGACAAGGATTGCTAAGTGATGGGTGTCCGTGCCACATTTGAAAGTGTTAAGCGCTTGTTCTCCATCTTCTTTAAACGTCGCGATTGACCTGGTGTCAAGAGGGTCGCCCTGCTGTAGCCCAATATTAGAGTTCAATATGACTTCCATACTTCAGGATCAAAAGGTGGCGTCTCCCTAGCTTTTCCAAACGCTTCGCTTTCTTTTTTACCTCTTCCAGTATCAGCTCATTTTGAATGATGTTAAAAGCGTTTCGAAAGTCGGATTTAATTAGTACCCTCGTTGGGCTGTTGTGTACGTGTGTGCTTAATCCAATGGATTAAGCGATATCTGGCTTGATTTATGATTGTTAGTTATTAATTCTTTTTTTAGGTTTTTTCTTTGGTGGACAGCAGCTATCACTGCCTACTACTTCATTCGTTTCAGATCAACATTTAGAGGCGATAGAGTTCTACACGAGCAAATGCATTCACCGCGCATGTGTTAGTGCTTCGAATGACATAGGTTTCGTATCAGGGTCCACCAAAATAAATTCAGTTCTCACCTAATTTACTGACATGGCCAGTTAAAGGAACAGCGCAATTGTATTTTATATTGTAATTGCAGTCTATATATATATATATATATATATATATATACGGGCGCACATATATTAAAATATATACAAAAAAAAGGTTAAACAGTTTGTAGAAGCGGCTGTCGTCAATTTAAAATGGCTTAACTGCAACGGAATTTAAAGCCAAATTAAATGCGGATTAAGAAGCCAATACACCACTTTACATTATCACCGCCGGTTGAAGCTGCAAAAAATAGCGGGGGCCGTGGGTATTCACCATGGTGCAGTATATCCAATCCTGCTTCAGTATAATTAGTTACAACAAAATTAAAGCAAAGTGGGGAGCAAAAATTAAGGATGTAGTTGGAGAGCAATTTAAAACCCTTCGCGAAACCTGGGACCACCACTGCTACAACTTGGGAGGACGCCACCAGGAAGTAGACCATGCGCGGCAAAGAAACAAATCTCTGCCGGAAAGGTTTTGACGACCGTTATCTGGAATGCAAACAGTGTTCTGTTACTCGGCTACCTTTCTAAAAGGAGTGCAGTTACTGGAGAGGACTACGCAAAACTCTTGGGCCAGCTGACGCCAGGGTGCAGAAATAGACGCCACACGCGTCTTGTAATATGGACAAATAAAAAAAACTTAGGTTTCAAATTGTCAACCCCCTCTATTGTTTTGACCAGAAATGACCCCCCCGTGTGACAACTATTTGTTTGGAGACAGGAAAATTTCCCTCCGAAAAGAAATATCAGATCGACAATGAGGTGATATCCGCCGTAGTTATAAAGTACGTAAGTCGATCGCAATTAGCCGAGCCTTTAAGATCTTTATTAATATATATATATATATATATATATATATATATATATATATTTCATTTTTATTTCATTATAATTTAGAAGAATATATAAAATGCTTCACGGCGTTGCTGCTCGTAGTCGATCGTAGTATAAATACTAGTGAGAATCGTTGACTTAGGCGTGTTGAGCTTCGGGGGGGGACTATATTGAATAGTAAACGGTTTTTTCTTTGGTGGACAGCAGCTATCACTGCCTACTACTTCATTCGTTTCAGATCAACATTTAGAGGCGATAGAGTTCTACACGAGCAAATGCATTCACCGCGCATGTGTTAGTGCTTCGAATGACATAGGTTTCGTATCAGGGTCCACCAAAATAAATTCAGTTCTCACCTAATTTACTGACATGGCCAGTTAAAGGAACAGCGCAATTGTATTTTATATTGTAATTGCAGTCTATATATATATATATATATATATATATATATATACGGGCGCACATATATTAAAATATATACAAAAAAAAGGTTAAACAGTTTGTAGAAGCGGCTGTCGTCAATTTAAAATGGCTTAACTGCAACGGAATTTAAAGCCAAATTAAATGCGGATTAAGAAGCCAATACACCACTTTACATTATCACCGCCGGTTGAAGCTGCAAAAAATAGCGGGGGCCGTGGGTATTCACCATGGTGCAGTATATCCAATCCTGCTTCAGTATAATTAGTTACAACAAAATTAAAGCAAAGTGGGGAGCAAAAATTAAGGATGTAGTTGGAGAGCAATTTAAAACCCTTCGCGAAACCTGGGACCACCACTGCTACAACTTGGGAGGACGCCACCAGGAAGTAGACCATGCGCGGCAAAGAAACAAATCTCTGCCGGAAAGGTTTTGACGACCGTTATCTGGAATGCAAACAGTGTTCTGTTACTCGGCTACCTTTCTAAAAGGAGTGCAGTTACTGGAGAGGACTACGCAAAACTCTTGGGCCAGCTGACGCCAGGGTGCAGAAATAGACGCCACACGCGTCTTGTAATATGGACAAATAAAAAAAACTTAGGTTTCAAATTGTCAACCCCCTCTATTGTTTTGACCAGAAATGACCCCCCCGTGTGACAACTATTTGTTTGGAGACAGGAAAATTTCCCTCCGAAAAGAAATATCAGATCGACAATGAGGTGATATCCGCCGTAGTTATAAAGTACGTAAGTCGATCGCAATTAGCCGAGCCTTTAAGATCTTTATTAATATATATATATATATATATATATATATATATATATATATATTTCATTTTTATTTCATTATAATTTAGAAGAATATATAAAATGCTTCACGGCGTTGCTGCTCGTAGTCGATCGTAGTATAAATACTAGTGAGAATCGTTGACTTAGGCGTGTTGAGCTTCGGGGGGGGACTATATTGAATAGTAAACGGTACACGGTGCCATGAAAATTTTGATCTATCTAGTATATGGACGGGTGAATGTAATGCCAGTCAGGTGACTTTATACGGGCGTCACGGCAACAAGCCCTAAGGTCAAAGGCCACCCATTATATATATATATATATATATATATATATATATATATATATATATATATATATATATATATATATATATATATATATATATATATATATATTTAAGTGTTTCAGCAGGTGCAGGTGTTAAATGTTTTTAATGTAGTCTTGCTCGTCGTAATGTACGGTCTATAGTGTTCCCTCGTCGATACCTGTGCGCTTCCGTGCGGCTGATGTTATTGCTGTTAGTGTTGTTGAGACGGTATTTGCTGCTGCCACTGCTGCTTCTGCCGTGTTGTTCTTATCCGTGTGAGTCCGTTGTAGAGACTACTGTCTGATGACCGGGTCATTATCAATTCGTGTTGTCTGTATGTTATGGCGTGGTGTAGCAGTGACAAGTTTGTTTCTCGTTGTTACTTGCCTCCTTAGTTCTCTGTATCTTCCTCTCTGAGCTGATTTTATCTTTAACGACGAAGCAACAACGTCCGTCCACGCGGGCGGAGAGGCAACAGATAAAATAAAACAACAACAACAACAACAGCAAAAACAACAAAAGGAAATAAAAAATAGCAACAACAACAACAAGAGAATAGGTGGTGGCGCAGCGAGAGACGTCGGAGCGGGAGTAGCGGGGCCGGCAGTGAGCAGGCGCTGGCGGGCTCTCAGCTCGAACGGAAGACGAAGCGAATAAAAAACCAAAAAAAAAAACAGGCGAAAAACAACGTAAATAAACGAAGGTTGTTTGTTGTTGGTCGAAGACGAGTCGAAGACTACGATTTTCTACGTTGTCGGATGAGGTCGTAAAACTAAACACTTGTCACCGTCGCTGTTTGCTCACCTCCACGCGATGTATCTACCTCTACGTGTGTCGCCTCGTATTTATCTATGTACCTATCGACACACACACACATATATATATATATATATATATATACATATATGTCCACACCGATTGTTTCTGCTATTGTATCGCAATTCTTCGCACTGGGCGATTCCGTTTGGTTCGCGTTCCTCACCCGCATCATTATCATCGGCAACAGCAGCATCAGCCCCATGATCGTCACGATCATCACGATCAGGCCAATTGGAGGTAACGTAATCGAATGAAATCGATCGAAGATTTGATTGTATCATCGCCTAGAAAACCATCTCTTATTAGTCGACGTATTGTCGCCCTACGGCAACTTCGGAATTGTGCTAATTGATTGTGAAGTATCATAATCTACGGCAGCGCCGTAGATCTAATCATCATCATCATCATCAATATCACCACAGTCATCATCATCATCATCATCACCGCTTTCCTAAAACAATAACAAACGTCTTAACTATTACTAGCTGGCAACCATGCTCGGCGTTGACTGGCTCGACGGCAAGAAAAACAGCGACAACAAGAAAATAACAACTATTAAAATAAGATGATGATCATGATGATGATGAAATCAATGCCAGGATCAGCACTAATTGCAGCAACAACAGCAATAGTACCAAAGGAGACAAGAGCAATCCACATTCATGTCGGTAATTGGCGTAAGTTTCAAGTAAGCACGTTTGCTGCTCACATTTGTCTACGATTTAGCTGAATTACGTCATCGTTAGCCTCATTCTCGTCACCTTCATTATTTGATAAACACTGTTGTCACGGCTCAGTGTGACCTGTCTGCGATGTGTCACGATGACGAAGACGATTATGCGTATGAACACACAACATGCGGGTCACGTCGACGACAAGGAAACTTTGGTCTCGACCCGCTTGCAGGGTGATGATAAGGGTGCTGTGGCCTTTGAGGATGTTGTCTTCACGTATAATTGGCCTACGAACTACAACAAAAAGCATAGCAACAACAACCATATCAAGCACAACAACAACGACCACAGCAGGTACAACAAAAGCAAACAGCAGCACCAACAACAAGACAGAGCGGCGGTTGTCATCTACCGATGTGTTGCTGATTCGATTCCTATTATTGACTAGGTTTTCTTTGGGCGATGCTCTTAATTTTGCGAAATTTGATTATTATAAACTGTACCGCTGGGACTCAGCCATGTCAGGCCATGCCGCTCCAAGAACTGTTGGAGAAATGCTAGATATGTCAATATGTTCGTTGGCGCATTGGGGATATGCCTCATGGCGACTCCAAGCCCGTAGAAGACGGAGAATAGTCTAAAATTGAAACAATCTTCTTGAAAAAATGCTTTGCGTTCCAGTAGCAGTGGAGCCAACAGTTCCAATTGCCAATCCAAAGTCGTTCAACAGGGTTTTTCGTTTTTGCTGGGATGTTTTTCCTGTGGAAGGTTTCGGGAATAGATTATATGATGCACACGCACTAGCAACGACTTACAAACGCACTAAAACTGGATTTCGCCCCACCCCGCCAGGCACGGAATTGTGTTTAATTTTAGGAGGAATCTAACACGGCTAGTCCGGCGATTTGATTGACCATCATCCGATTCGTCCGTCTGTGCGCCGGTTTCTCTGTTTATTTTCGTTATAAAGCCGAGCCAGACGACGTGGTATCACCATCAACAATGCCGTTACGGAGGCGCCGGAATTCCGTTGAACCTAGACCGGCGGTTGTTATTGTTGCAGCAGCGGCTGCTATTGTTGCTGTTGTTGCTATTGTTGCTGTTGTTCTTGTTGTTGCTGTGGTTTCTGACGCCGTTGCTGCTATTCCGGGGCTTCTGGTTGGTAGCTGTTGTCGAGCGTCCACCCGCACTTGTTTTTCGTTCCACCCGTTCGATATCGTTCTCATCTCTGCTCTCAACATCACCGCCTCGGTTCCCGCCATCAAGATGATTGACCTCTGCCTCTGTGTTAATACACTATGTTTGGCGATCCGAACGCTAAAATGGAAAAACGGTTGGATTGACGACCAACGAACGTCGTCGCATTTTTATCCTCATCTGGTCGTAGTAGCCAGTGGTGCGCCAGAGGCCGTTGGCTTGACTGAGGAGCGCTTAATTTATCTGCAGCTTGTTAGCGCCACAGTGTCTACGTATGAGTTATGTATACACAGGGTGCAGTAAGGAAATATGTGTATCTTTCCTTGCTATGGATATATATGTGTGTGTTACCCGATCGCTGACGCATTACCGGACACCGTTGCTTCCGTCTTTCTTGGCACTTGGGACAGTCTCTAAATGTTTCTTCTTCTAAAAAACCGTTACTTAATATTCTAGAGGCACTGTCATTTGCAATATCATCCTCATAAGAGCCATGAGGCGTTAAACAACACGGTACGCAAAGACAGCATTAACAGCAACAAGACACATGCTTATTAGCATGTACCATTGTAGTGCGGCACTCATTGCACTTCGACTCGTTAAACAGGCACGTGACTTGGCACTTTGTTTGTTAAGGCTGGTACCCGTTGAGTCCGCGACCACCCAGATATTAAAACGAGTAGCAGGTACCTTGTTTAAATAATATACACATATACACACACACACAATCCGACCAGTGCCTTTCTGTGCGAACTTGTTTCTTGTTGATGTTGTTGTAGACGCTAGTTAGAATTGACCACGACACATAACGGGGATATACCGGCGACCCATTCCTTGTGTGATCCAGATATATATATGTATATATATTTTTTTTTCAATATATATATTTAGCGTTTGTAGTTAGCAATGGTCTTATTAGTTGACTAATTGCACTTGGTAGAATAAATATGTCAGTGCTGGCATTTATTGCATAGTGATACTGTATATATGCTACCCTAGGAAGGCCGGACCAGGTGATCTAGCAATCCGATGGTTAGACAACAACTTTCTGAGCAATTTCGCGCTCGAAGGACGATAAGATGCAATAGTGACAGTTCGTTAATGTGTCGTACGTACTTGCTTCTGTCTAGCAGATAATTTTCTTCAGTGACAACGTCGGCTCGGTGTGCGAAATTGGCATTGTGGTTATTGTTGTTGTTGTCGTCGTCGTCGTCGATCTAATTAGTACACGTTTATGCCACTGTAATCTATCTACTAATTGCCCAACTTTATTACTCTGTTAGTCTCAACAGAACGCACATATGTCAAGCCCACACGCTCACTAGATCGGCAAACAGCATGTGCTAGTTATGGCATACCGTTACAGGTATCGAACGGTGATTGTGAATATTTCTGTTACTAATGACGTTGACACCTATTGAGTAAGCGAAGCGAAAATATTGGCGGTGGCTGACGGCGTAAAACAATTACGATTGGCGGCTAAATTGTGTGCTCTGTTTCGCATTACATGTTCTACAACTGTCTCTAAATGACTATGGAAATGATTTTTTTCCCATCCAGACAACGCAACTTGTGTAGGGTGACCGGAGGTTGGTATCCTTAGTTTGATAACTAAACGGGGAGCTGGGTGGGTTATGGACTACGCTGCAACTGGCTTGACTTTGATCTCGCACGATGAAGCACGAATCGCCAATGCTCTTCACTTCAGTTTCGTGTTAGGGTATTCAGGGTCTCGCGCATTTATTAAGTGAATTATATGAAGCGAACGCAAGAACGTCAAACGACGACATAGCCACAAATCTAAAGAGAAAGGCTTGATCGAGCTAGTGTGACCGCGTCTCAACAATAAGCTGGCCTTTAAATTGTTGCTACCGCTACAGTGGCATCAACAACGGTAGTAGAAACAACAGCAACAACAGCAACAACAACAACAATAGATTGTTGACTTTTCGGCGCAGCGTGCGACACTGACGAAGACAGCTAAGCTTGAAGATTGGGGTGACGTTTTCGTTCATTCTTCTGCTGCGAATTCTTTTTGCTGCTGCTGCTGCTGCTGCCGCCAGTCTACTGTTTATTTGTGTTCATGTTCGTTTATTTTGCCGACGCGCGCGTTCGATTTGTTCGATCCAATTGTCAAATCAATTGTCGGTTTTGGTCGCCGTCGTCGGCAGCAACAACAACAATATTAACAGCAGCAAGAACAACAGCAGCAGCAGTAGCAAAAACGTCAACGAAATCACTACGGTCGCCATTGTCATGGTGGTCTTTGACACGCCGTGCTAGACTTGACCGGTGACGCGATATGATCTGCTCAATGCGTTGTTGTTGTTGTTGTAGCTGTTGCTGTTGTCCTCGTCAATGGCAACCACAACCACAACAACAACAACAACAGCAACTGCCTTGAGGTTCGATGAGGCGGCTTGTCTTCGACACAAGACTACCGTACGGACTGTTGCACTGTCTGTCGCCCGCGGTGACCGCGGCGAGCATTCTATCTCGACCGCACACAGCTCTATTTATCTATCTTCTTCTTCTTCTACTACTCAACTACAACTTAATTTACAGCCAATTGCCGCCCGTGCAGCCACCATCAACAACAGCAATAGCAACATCAACAACAGCAACAACAACAACAACCACTACCGCCACCACCACCACCACCACAATGATTAACAACAACAATCAAATCAGTAAGCGAATGTCGTAATGAGTCTGCGTAGTCGCAGCAAGAAGAGTCGCGAAGAAACTACGGCAGCAGCAGCAGGAGTGGAAGCAGCAACAGCCGAAGCCTCAGACACCGTTCAGAGACCGCGGCTGACATCGTCAGTCGCCGGTTTCACCGATGCGTCGTCAGCGTCGTGTCGTTTGCGTTGCGTATCGAGAACGTTGGACGCGTTCGCCGTAAAACAACAAGATCAAATCGGCTCTTGAGAGCGACGAACACTCGAACAGCGTTTAAGAGCTTCCGTCGTTGTTGTTTCTTGTTGTTGTTGTCGTTGTTATTGTTGTTGTTGTTGTTGATGTTGTTGGTTTTTCTGTTGATGCTGATAGTAATACCGCCGTTCTGTTGTTGCTGCTGCTGCTGTGTTGTGGTTGGTAGTGATAGTGATAATGTCGTCGTTTTGTTGGTATTTATCTTTCTGTTGTAATTACTATTAGTGTTTCTCTTATTATCATTATTATTATGATTGATGTTGATGATGATAATGTTGTTGTTGCTGTTGTTTATTGTTGCTCGTATTGTTGTTGTGTTGTTGTTTGTTGTTGTTGTTGCTACTGCTTCTGCTGCTGGTGATATGGTGGCTAGAAGTGCTTCCGTGCTTCTTTGTTATTGTTTCTACGGTTGGCAGCAATCACCATCGGGGCCGTCGCTAACACGAGTTGTCGCACCAAGGGATTTTGTCACTTGCCGTTCCCGTTGCCGTTGCTTCGGCGTCCGTCGCCCGGTTGGTCACAAACGTGTCACCAAATAAAACACGCTGTAAAATCGAATAAAGATGGCATTTTATTGAGACAAACACCGATATGTACCAAAGCAGATAGCCAATCAACAAAGTGCCAAGTATATATATAATGCGTGCGGTGTATATATATATATATATATGTTGGACTTGAACCATACAAGGCGGTCCGCGAAATGGATGGATAGCCACGTAAACTCATCGAAACGATAAAGAAAGCGGTGCCAAGATCCCGATAGATTTATTCCATTCTACACTTTACGTTCGTCTGGAAATATCTCAAGGAGTCAAAATAAACGAGGTAGAGAGTTAGTATAGCATGATAGAGGGACAATTTATTTTATGTTTGATGAAGCTCATATATATCCGCGTGTGTGTATATGTATTATTTACGTACGTATACATAAACAGAAATGTTGCAAAGAAACAAACTTAGGAGGGCCTTTCCTAAAATTCGAGGCTTAATGGCAGGAATGTGTTGTTGCCCCCCATGTGCTGTGTACTTGAGAGCCTAGTGTCACGTCAGAGGGGTTTGTCATGTACACAAAATTATATTATTCATATTACAAATGTGCCTAAGTGAATGCGTTCGCATTATTTTTCTCAAACTTAGAGTAATCTTAGCGATTCTAGGATTAAGACCGCGTTACCCCGCTGGACGTCAATGGAAAGTCTCTCGCGTAAGAATTGTGTGGCTCCCTTTTTCCCCGTAAATACCTTCAAACGTTCGCTTAGTATGTAGTCTTTCAGTCAGGGGGCCCAATGCCTCGATGGCCACTGGCCTGAAGTTTTGAGCTCTGTCCAGTTTGGCGTATTTGTTTGTCTTGTTATTCTTTGCTAAGATTGCAGCGCCTAAGAGCACCGACATCGGCATATGTAAGGGTAAACAAGTGGCGTACCGAGTCTGAGGCCAACACATAGTCTTGTAGTGCAATAATCCATTTAGGTTCCTATTGATGCCTTAGCATGGCGTGTAACCAATCGCTTGCATGTTTTGCAGAGGTTGACCAAAGCCGAGCTGAAGAAGACTCATTGTTGGCTTGGTCAATAGATAAACGAGCATGCTGATCGGTTAACAAGGGCGACGATTTCCTTTAAGATGTGATGTCTTTTGGTAAAGTTCCGAGAACCTCAACCAGGCTGCTCGTGGATACATCTCGCATGAAAGTGAATTTGACCTGACCCGCTGCAGATCCTGGCGGAGACCTGATGTGCGGTTGGTCGGTTAAGCTAAGGCTCCCTTGGCAAGAAATCTGTCATTTAGCTGCATCGTCTAGATTGATGTCGACCAGGTTGGCTATCGTATTGGCCATAACGTAAGCTCCGCAGCTCGTCTGTTTTTCCAGTGAGGTCGATACCCCTCAGAATGCGAGCGAGGCGTGTGGCTGACTAACAGCACCCTAACAGGTAAAGGCCACTATGGTGCTCTGTCAGGCGAATGTATATATATCGGCAGAAAAGTAAGTGGTACCCCACTCAAATCTGAATCGTCTACAAGAGCGGCCGAGCGGCCGCTACCCGTCTGTTTGTTTATCATTAAACATGACTGAAGGCTTGCTGATTCACGCCAGGCAGCTGATACGTCTTTGAGTTAACCGCAAATAGGCTCAATACTGTATTAGTAACCTGGCTCTGCCGATGAGTGCTTGTACTATTATTCGATGTTGCCCGTACTCTGTTCACAAGAAAGAAAGTGTCTTTTTGTTGTTAAGTGTGTGCGCGCCGAAATCGCAAAGAGAATTATCACTCCCTAGCATGTTTAACACATAAGAATTGATCTCTACACCCAGGATCCTGCAGAATCGAGCACGCCAGGAGCTAGTTAAGCACTGCACACTAGCTATCCAGGTCCCATCGGAACGTAACCAAGTAATGTCTGACTCTCAACTTCATGTCTCGTCAATTTGACATGCACTAAGATAGCTCAAGAAAGTGATCATATGTTGTGGTCGTCGTCGCCCGAAGCTCACAATGAGTTGACGAGTAATGTTTTCTGCTAGCATGTTGTTCTCAAGCACATTGCGGTTAGACGCTGGTGTGTGGAATGCCGAGGGGAACACCTTTTCTTTACGGCTGGCCATTATCCAGCTTTTTTTGGCATTTCTTTGTTGTAGTAGATGTTGTAACGTGCTTGCCTGTGCTAGGCGGTCTTACTGGTTTCCTCATGACCGCTGTTGCACTAAACGTTTCGTTAGACACATTTGGACAAATCAAAGAACAGATTGTTGACTATATATGCATATAATTTTCGAGTAATAATAGCAGCAAACTCTCAACGACAATACTACAGTTCCATGCAACGGTTCTTAGTTTGTAGTTCTCGTGCTTCTACAGTGAACTGAGAACCCGAACCGATATGATGTTCTGTTTTTATTAGACAGGTAGCGGTTATGTGAACATTTTCCAGCCTAATGTATTTTTGATCACATTCGCGATTCGATGTGTTTACGTTGTTCGGGTTTGATTAGGCGCACGTTGGTGGTACTAGCATTCTACAGCACAAGCTTAGCCAAACAAAAGCCGTTATCGAGGTGAGTGTGTACGAACGTTTATGGGGTAGCCAAAACGGATTTTTTTCTCCTATTTTTTTCCTATAGCGCAACTCGACGAAACTTTGTCATTTACACAGGTATTACAGCTATATATGTCGAGGCGTTAAGTGATGACGTGCCTTAACTTGCAGGCATTGTAAATATACCATATTCTCCAGTAGGCGGGGGGGGGGGGGGGGTACTTGTATAAAGAGAAAAGCTACGTTTCTCTTGTTGTCGTCTTATGATGTCTACTACAGCAAAGCCGGATACTGGCCGCCACGAAGTTGATCGGTGCTGCAGCACAGACCATTGGGGACGTTGTTTACGATAGGAAAAGCCAACAGCAACCGCCCGTATCGAACATGTGGTGTTCCACGTTGTTGTTCGTTTTGCTGTTGTTGTTGTTATTGTTTGTGTTGTTGTCGTTTGTGCTGTTGACCAGGCCATGTTAATGATACTTGCCGCACTGTTGTTTGGCGCACCATCGTGTTTGTTGTTGTCGTCCTCATCGTCGCCAGCAACAACAACAGCAGCAGCAGCAATAGCAATAGCAACAACAACCAGAACTACAACAGCAGCAGCAGCAACAACAACAACAACAACAACAACAAACAACAACGACAACAACAACCATGAAGACTTGCTGCAAGGCTGCCGTGACGTGCAGCGACGTGGATCGACCGGGGCTGGGGGCTGTCGCTTTAACGGCGGCGGCGGCAGCAACAGCAACTGCCGTGATGACGGCGACGTGTTTTGTGCCCATTAGAAAGCGATCGCGTTGATCGATGTGATCACTGATCGATCTAGATTGATGGTGGGAATTAGTCGTCAAATGAGACCCCATGTGGCGCACGCATGCAGGCGTTCCATGTGGCGCTTGCTTGCGATACTACTAATACACCGACAATTACTATGATTTCGAGTTCTACTATGTTGTTATAGGGTACTAATGACAGTGGCGGCGACGACGACGACAACAACAACAACAACAGCACCAGCAACAACAAAAACAATCGGATCAGATATGATTAGCAACAGTGCCACAATGAAAAGACTCCAAAGCGTAGCCAGCAAAATCGTGCCAGATGACGTGGAACGGCCCTCATAGCCTATAATGATGGCTTTTTCTGAAATATTTGTTCGGGCAGCTAGAGTACTGCTCTCTATTGATACACACAAAGGCAAAGACACACACACACACAAATACAAACACAATTCTGCGCAATAATGTAATCCCTCTGACCCTAAGGATGCTACGACAGGCTTAAGCTGCCGAGACAGGCTCACTGATGCTGTACATCACATTCACCTGTCGCAAATCGCAAATGAAACGGATCTATTTTGTATGTGATAATTTGATCTCGTCCCTCGGTGAGATCTGTACGTAATGTCTGGCAAGTGGCTTATTAATGGCGTTACCGTTTTGCTCTAACGGCTGAGTCGCCGAATCGAATGCTTCCTAATAATTTTCCATGGATGGATTCGATGCCGAACAAGCTCTTATACTATCGTGCCCTGTGTGCCTGTACGCTCTAGCACAGCATGCTTGTATCTTACGAGTACACCCATTCATGTGCGTTGTTGTGCTTGATGTGGCTTCGCGGCAGTTTCGTTGTGTTGCGTTTGTTTTCCGTCTGGAAACCAACAGGCTAGTTAGTTCGTGGCTGTACAGCACAATACGTTGTAGATAAGGCATGGTTCTATTGTAAATGACGGGTCATTGTGAGCAGGGCAATCCTGCCTCAGTATCGTCGGTGATGACGTGAACGTGAACGCGCTTGCTTTGAGTCGGCGAAAAAGTGAAACACGAAAAGCAACTTGCTTCGGCGCCACAGCGAAGCAAAAACGGCGCGTGTTACCTTCTGCTACTTTCTTGGAGTATGCATCATCGATCTATTGGCCAATGAATTTGAGGCGCCGATTGCAACGATGTTCTAGTCTTCGGTAATATTTGCGAACACAGGCCCATATATATATATATATATATATATATATATATATATATATATATATATATATATATATATATATATATATGTGTGTGTGTGTAAATGCCGCGCTGTCGTACAATCGAATGAGCGGACCAGATTTGAGATCAGGAGACGTAAGCTCGGTCCTGGCACGACTCGGCGCCTATATTGCGACCGATTTTATTTAGAGTTGCAGATTGTGGTTAAGTTTGGTATAAGTAATGATCTGGTTTATCTGTATGTAACGGTCATAGGTGTTAACGAGATGCGAGTGCTGAACATGTCACTACTAAGTCATCCGGTCGTCAACAAGGGCAACACCACAGGTGTCTCGCAACGGACAAATCACAAACAACGCTAGTTATGATAACTACCATTATTACAAGCCAGAACAATAACATTAGCGTGCGATGTAATGAAACGCCGGTCTGAACAGTGACTTAACACTATGAGGTCCACAACGATGATGAAGGTTTGTCTATTGTATTCCAATGCCAGTGTCAGGAATCTTCTTTGCGTAATGAAAGGCCATTTGTTTCACTGCCTTGCTTCTTTCAGCGAGAGTTTTTTTTTTATTTATGAAGACCATGCAGTATAGGGCCGAAACCGGGCTAGTAGCAAAAATTGTCGTAGCTGGTGAAAACTCGATTTGCACCAAACATCGACGGAAAAACACGATCGCATGCCAAACGATACACATACGGATGAAAACTAAGGAAGGAGAATAAGAGACAGTCAAAGGCGAACGTAAATTCCTACTCGGTGTTAATTTTTTGAGTCCTTTCGCTGCCTGGGAGTCATCGAAATCTTTAAGAACAACACCAAAAACAACAACAAAAAAATCGGCAAGCAGCATCACTAACATTATCAGCAGCAGCAGCAATTTCAAGAGCAGCCATCAAAAGGGTGCACATTTTCGAGTCTTGCCACCACGACTTTGTCACCGTTGTTGTCATCATCATAATCATCATCATCATCAACATAATAATTTACTTGCATGTAGACAATGTCACTGTGTCTGTCTGGCGTGCGCGAACGTGTCCAACAGTTGCAAGCATCAGACGGTGATGTTTGGGGGGAAGGGGGGGGGGGGGTGCTGCCCTGGAGACGAAGAAGGAAAGAAGAGGGAGGAGTTGTTGGTGTTTGACAGGACCGAAGTTGTTGGTGTTTGACAGGACCGACAAGAGTGAAGGAGGTGTCTTTCACGGCCGCCTGGACGGATAGCTAGTAGGATCGTAGCGTTTTGCTGCTTGGCAGTAACGACGACAATGTCCGTAGTAATGATGATAATGGTAATAGTAAAGATAATGATGGTGGGCTGGTGGTGGTGGTGGTGATGATGATTATTATGTTGGTGGTGCTTGGTTGACTGTTGAGAGCAGACGGCCATGCGCAAAACAGTCACGAACGAGAGAGAGAGAGAGCAGCGGGGGACAAGAGATAGGGGGGGGGGGGGGAGGGAAATGTAAGACATTCCGACGATTTATGAATAACAAAGCAATCGCTGCTGCTGTGATGGTAACAACAACGGCATAGCGGTCGCGGCGTCGGCAACAAAGGCGATGATTACGGCGATCCGCAACAATGTTATCAACAGCGGCTTCTGGTGCGACGTCAGCAGAAAATATGTGTGAAGTGTCTTTGAGCATAATAAAAATAATAATAATAATAATAATAATAATAATAAGAAGAAGAAGAAGAAGAAGAAGAAGAAGAAGAATACAAATAAAAATGGGTATTAATAATGGTATTAGGTTGACGTCGACGACCTGCCACAACTCGTCGTCACTTATGTGAGAGTCAACCTGGCGACGAGCCTCTGTTGTCGCCAAGCTGTTATTGCTACATTGTGTCCTTTAAAATAATAATTTTATTATTATTATTATTATTATTATTATTATAATTGCTATCGTTATTGTTGTTGTCGTCTTCGTCGTCATTGCTGACCTCGGTGTGGCTGCGCTAGTTGTTTCGGTTGCAGGCTGTCAGATAGATGGTGGGCAGATTTCTCCCCGCTACTACATTCTGTGTGCGCCAGTGTCAGAACGTACGTGTCAAGTCAAGAATTAAGCGTCTGTCCAAAGTTGCTGGCCGGTGTCGCGCACTGCTACTAGATAGTTTGTTGACGCCGCAGCTCTTATCTCTTGATTGTTGGCAAACAGCAGCATCAGCAGCAGCAGCAACAGTAACTGCGACCATGATGACGACAACGACGACGACGACGTTTTTGCCCGGCTAGTGACTTTGCCCAGCGAACCCAGCACGCCTGGGCCGCACACGTGCCGGCGGCGGAATACGACAGTAGTAAGCACCTCGCTACTAGATCTACTACAGGATCGGTCGGTGGTCATAAAATGTTTGCCGTGCTCTTTGTCTGCTCTGACAGTCTCCAACACTTAATCTTCATTTCAACGTCTCGCCTTCATCTCGAGTTGGCTTGAGCTGCCATCGCATTTTGTTCCCTCTTTCTGACTGTTTTCTCTCTCTCTCTCTCTTTCGCCGCTGTCGTTTCAGTTTGCCTCTTGCCTTCGCGTATGTCTTATCCTATCCTGCTGCATTTGACATCAGATCGAGAGCCCATAGGAAACCCACGTTCTACCAGGCAACAATTGCGCCCCATTTTTTTCGGGCGTTTCAAATTAGAAAGCACTTCTAGTGAATTTGAGAGTTTGGGAGAAGAGTCGTTGTCTTAAAAGCCGCTAATCACAGGTGGTTGCGTCTTGAAGAGGTTTAACAATTACACATATATATATATATATATATATATATATATATATATATATATATATGCCAAGACAACGCGGTTCGAGGCATTCAGCGAGTGGCATTATGAGCGCATGTCGCGCAACAACGAGCATCACTTTGTTGTCGCTCTGAACGTCTTCGTTCTCTGACGTTGAGCGACAAATAGATCGGTGCGCCTTTTAACACAAGCAGGCATCGTTAGACTACATTAGGGAGGCGACGAGGTGTTGCGAGGTGCGCGCGTGAACAAAGTGAGGGCAACGTTCGAGCGAGTCCGTGGAGCTCGGAGCACCGACTAGCAACGGCCGGGAAATAATGAAGACGCATTTTACGTTACACGTTTCCTTCTCCCTGAGCGGGGCTTGCTGCCAGGTATCGGGGCGGCAAACTGCGGTCGTGGGGGGCCAGAGATGGGATAGAGTGGGGTGTTCATATGTGCATATATATCCATATATCCATTCTCATCACATGTCTGCTCACACAGCGACGCTCCGGAGAAGCAATCGACGAGCGGACGAGTGCGCTCATGTTCAGGCCAACGCCATATCGTTTCCGCATCATGCAACGGTTTAGTTGGCTGCCTATGTGGCGTGATGCGTCGACGCCTAAGGCGACCACACCAGTTATCTGACAGCCTTTTGTATATATATCATATATAATCTATATATATATATTATATATATATATATATATATATATATATATATATATATATATATATATACATACATACATAATACTTGCATCGTATTCTAACCAGCCTTGTTGTCTGCATGCTACGGCCAAAGCTAACTAACGATTCGTAATGGTAAGCGAGATGGATCACTCGCAGTTGAGTGAGAAGAAAGCTTGCCTTGTGTTTAGCCAAGAACAGGAGTGAACGAACGCAGAAAACGGAATACGTGTCGCGTGAGCGGAGCGTGGCAAATCTACACCCGGCACGATACACTGGAGGTGGAAGTGAGGGAGGGAGGGAGGAAGGGAAAGAACCGGCGTGAATTAAACTAATTTGTGCGCGCGAGTTGCCGTAGTCGTGATTGCGGTTGGCGTCGTCACCATACGGCGGCGGCGACGACATTGTCTAACACACGTAGGACACATTCATCAGTACGAAGCACGTTCTATCGCTTCTGGAGATTTTCTTTTCCCCGAAAATGGCCCCCGCTTGCCGTCAACGCTCTACCTACTTATCGTTTCTATATGTTTCTCTCTATGTATCGTTTCTCTCTAATTGCCGTTTATCCTCTAGGTCTCTATCTCCTGGTATGTACCTCGCTCGATGTATCGTTTCCCTCTAACTATATGTCTTTCTCTCCCTCTCTCTCTGCGTGTTGTCTGTTGGCTACCTAGAATTAAAAACATTTTTAAGGAGGTTGTTTTTTAATTCTAGAGTATCCTCCGTCCTCAACGGGCTTGGCACTTAACCTGAGGTATATCTTCAATGCACCGAGGGCCGGACATGTTGAAATATTTAGGGTTTCCCTAACAGTCCTTGTGGCAGTATGGCCGCTGACTCTCAGCGATATGGTTTATCAGCTATTCTTAATGAGCATCGCTCAATGAAAATTTCGATCAACAACAGGGATCGAACCGGAGACACCCCCGGTAGATGACAACCATAACTAGCGCACTAGTCCCCTAGACCACGCCGCCACAGATCTGTTGGCTACCTGGCGATATACCTTAGGCTTAAGCTCGGCCCGAGTCTATCATTGCCACTCTCGTCGTAAACGGCAGCAGCAGCAGCCGATGTTACATAACAACCACAACGACGTTTAGGCAGTCGGCTTGGCACGCAGCGTGCCTGTTTGTGTTGTCATGTTTGTTTGGCTTTTGCAAGCCGCGGCTCACTCCGCGAGAATATTTTGTTTTTGTTATTGCTGTTGTGGCTGTTGTCAGTTACACTCTAATTCTTCTTCTTCTTCTTCTTCTTCTAAATATTACGCTATTGTTGTTGTTGTTGTCACCACCAGCCAGAACGGCTGTCTTTACTCATGTTATCCTGATTGTTGCTCCGCCATGTTCGTTTAGGGTGCCCCGACCCCTAGGACTTTCTGTGCTACTGGCGCTATTGAATTGAATGTAAGTCTGAACTGGCGAACATTGCTGGAGCCTAGGTTATAAGCGAATTAATCAAAACGCGATGATATATATATATATATATATACAACCCCACGCTACATTCGTATGCTGTAACTACGTTTTAGCGTTTGCGTCGTCTCAGCGCACTCGTGTAACGAGAGTAAACGTTGTTACGAAGTGAATGTCATTAGCTTTGTCTTTTGTCCGCTCGAGTCGCGTCGTAGCATCCAGAACGACACGAACAAGGCCCAGACCTAATTGGCTAATTTGACCTTCATTTCAGTTTGTTTCAACGTGTTCAACAGCCACCGGTCGGCCTGTTTCACAGATTGTGGTCAAAGACACAAATTGCATTGCACGGGGCAGCGTACATTTATTGATAGCATCGAATGTTTGCTCTTATATATCTATATATATATATATATATATATATATATATTATATTATATATATATATATTACTGAATCTACTGAATGCACTTAATAGTATTCGATTTCTACCCACTGATGGGATGCTAGGGCTGTCTGCGTAAACAATGCGCGTTGGTTGATGGCTACCGATAGGATCGCCACGTCTCTTGCTGTTGAAATGGTACACAACTGTCACGATCGCGTCTAATAAATACCCCCACCGTATATATGCGGCTGGGTTTTATCAGCACTGTTACAACTTTCCTGTTTCTACAAACTATGGCCACCAGCGCATTTCCGCACAATGGCAACAACTTCAATACTGCTGTTCAGCAGAGTGTTGTGGTGGTTAGTCAGTTTGCTAACTAGCTGGTTTGACGACCCACTACTGAGTGATCAGGGTCTCCTCGACCACCATCTCGATCTAACCGCCTCGATCTACTATGTATGTGTGTATATATGATTGATTGATTGATTGGACTGAGTGATCAGGGTCTCCTCGACCACCATCTCGATCTAACCGCCTCGATCTACTATGTATGTGTGTATATATGATTGATTGATTGATTGATTGACTGAGTGATCAGGGTCTCCTCGACCACCATCTCGATCTAACCGCCTCGGTCTACTATGTATGTGTGTATATACATACGAAAGGTCAGTGCTTGTAAGTTGGTGAGAACGAGAGAGAGAGAGAGGACAGACAGAGCGTTTGCTGATTTGCGCTCTTTTAATTTGATGCTTCCGAATGTGGCGCAGTTAAAGACAGACGACGAAGACGACGACCGATAACGACTTCGAGCCAGCGCAGGACTTTAGGGCGAGACGGGGCCTTTTCGAGCTGAACTGCAAGCGGCGGCACCAGCAGCAGCAGCATTCGCAACAACAACCACAACAACAACGACAGCGTCATGCAAAGCTGCACTCCTCGGCTAGTTCAACAATGAAGTTTTTCTGCTGCAGGCCTTCCCGGTGGCCTACAAGTTCTGCTGGACTTCTTTCCTGCTCTTCTTCCTTTCTCTGTTCTTCGTTTGTCGGTTCTTCAGCTTCGACTGTGGTCGGCGGGGCGGAGCGGCGCGAGCCGGAGGCCGCTCCCGGTCATGGGCCGCACGCCGAGTTTATCCGAGCGTGCCAGTTGTATCGCTGCGAGCGTCCTCATAGCGTCGCTATGGCAATGCTGAGGGTGGTGGACCGGCATTGGCGCCGTTCAAGCCTGGTATTTGCCAGTGAACTTTATCCTGGCCATGGTTGTTGTTGTCATCGTAGTTTTGTTGTGGTGGTCTTCTTTCCATTTCATCTCATCTCATCGTGGCTATCCATCCGTTATCTGAACGCCCGCCGCCGCCGCCGTCAACAACAAACGAGCTTGCCTGATTGTTACTGGTTGCTGCTGCTGCTGCTGCTGTTGTTGCTACTGTGTCTCAT
>QVRM01002670.1:0-117500 GCA_003439945.1 Dermanyssus gallinae
AGAGCGCTCCCGTTCGGGAGTCAATTTACCTAGTACATTCTATCACGAGACAACCAGTAGAATTCTATCTTACCTTGGTCGTCTAGTTACGTCACAGTGGCGTTAACAAGTCCAACGGGAAATCCAAAGAAACGAAATAGGAGGCATTCCTCCACTTTGTCGTCGGACGAGTTCCAATCGCCGACTGACCAGCCGCTATCCAAGAAGATGGATAAAAGAGTCTCCCCACGAAACACCGCCTGGTTCAACATCTGGCACCAGGTATTCACAGAGTCCAAGACCGTAGGCCTCAACAAGGGAATCAGTTTAAGTTTTTCCACAGCGACGCTAGCTAAGGGTACTACAAGCGCAGGCGGCGTACAGGATGATGCCATATTGGAAGAGAGTGGTAACATGCATAACAGAGCGAGTGAGGGCGCCACAATGCATCCAGCATGCACAAACGTGCACAACGTGCAAGATGACGCTTTTATGGACGCGGATAGAGGTGAAGATGTGGATACTGACGACGTCGGGATGACACGTGTGCCAACCAAAGAGGAAATCTTCAAACTGCGTGCGGAGAAAGCTGCCGTCAAGCAGAGTCAACGCATGCTTGAGACACATAATCAACGAAAAGCCAATAAGCCGGTCATCAGGCGAGCCGGTGAACATTGTGTTGAGTTTATGGCTGTTGACGCTTGTGGCGCTGAACTTGCAGGCGGTTTTGAAGGCAAACTATTTCTGCCAATATATCAAGACGTCAGGGAGCACGCACCCACGGGTACTGCCCGTATTAACATACGCAAAGAGTCGAAATATGGGTAAAGACTGTTAAATTTTGAAACTATCAAGCGGCTAAAAACACTGGGAGGGACACCGGTAAAGCCTTGTTTGAAGGATAGCGGAAACATTTGGGGCAGAGTATCGGGCGTACATCCACAAATAAGTGACGACGAAGTGGCGGGTGTACTTCATGATCAAGGTGTGGCAGAGGTGCGAAGAGTTCAATACAACGCCATAATAAAAAAGCCGGATGGAACTGTGGAAACAGTCAACGTAACACATGGAAACTGGATATCAAGTTCAGTGGGGAAATCAAGAGCCACATTGAATTCTGCGGGGAAATCCTGCCGGTAAAATTGAGATCGTCGACAATGCAATGCCTAATATGTCTCAAATATGATCATAAGGCGGCCACATGCACTAGTAAAACTGGAAAGCTATGCAAGCGCTGTGGTAAAACAGGTCATTTAATAGCAGAGTGCACAAATAATAAACCTCGTTGTGTGAACTGCCACATGGACCACCCATCAGGAAGTTCCCAGTATTCTGTCTTTCAAGTGTGGAACAAAGCCCAGCAAACACGACACGCTCAAGCTATTGAGCGGCAGATGGCAATGCCAATGAAAATTATCGAGGTACGTCCTCCGCCTAGCAATGACCAAACTTCCGGTACACCAACCTGGGCGAGTGTAGTAAAAAGACAGTTGGTACAAGTACTTCCAGAAGGGGAAGAGCGAGTAGTCTGCAATATGCCACCTGTTCCAGCGCCCAGGAAGAAGAAAACAACGTTCAAAACGACACCCCCACTCTCCCTCGTCTGAAGAAATTAGTCTTGGTGTGACAACACTACGGACCTTCTGGTCTGGCATAAAATTCTTCGTAAAACCCTGGTTAGATGAACATCCAGATGTGGCTCGTCTAGTAGAATTACTGGAAGGGGGAGACAAAATTGAAAGTCTCCTCCAGTTCCTTGCCAAACAAAACACAATGTCTAGACCATGTCTAATACACTGGAATTGTGGCTGGAGTCACAAGAAGAATGTTCCAGTTATAAAAAATGTGCACGAGTGGCATTAAAGTAATATGTTTAAACGAAGGTAATTTTCCTAAAAATTTCGGAATCTATGGTTTTGTGACGTATGTTGACACAGATTGTCAATCAACCGGCACCCCTCACTGGCTACAATTCTCGTTGACGCGAATGTAGAGCAGTGTGAACTGTCGCTCCAATCGGTAGACGGGGCTCGCATGTGCGGGGTATCTGTCAAACTGCACGACATCACCATGAACATAGTTTCGGTTTACCTCTCACCGAACAAAGCCATCAATATGACTCAATTAATGGATGTGTTGTGCCAGCATGCGCCACTCATCTTGGCAGGCGACTTCAATGCAAAGCACCCTGCATGGGGCAGTGCGAATGTAACCAAACGCGGGGAAGATCTGTTTAACAATCTTGAAACCAAAAACTACACCATTATGAATGATGGCAGCCCAACGTTTATGCGACAGTACAGCTCTGGTTTTGTGGAGTCTCATCTTGATGTCGTCGCAGTGAGCAATGAGTTAACAAATTACTTCACTATGGAAATTGAAGACAGCGCCACCTTCTCAGATCATGCTCGGTGCTACCTGTACTTGAAAGCAGATAATGGCAAAAAGTGGAGATGGACTTGCATCACTGACTGGAGGAGATATAAAGAATATGTTAGAGAACGCCTATCTGCCGGAAACGAAGTTAGTACTGCCATCAGAGAATCCCACAAGATGGCTACCAAGCGAGTCAGGGTTCCTCCATATCTACCCCCACCGGACATCAAACTTGCTGGCCTACTGCAGGAGGTAAAGCGTCTAAAGAGGAGATTCAAGAAACATGGCTGGCTGTCCGATTACTCGATGTTGGCATCAGTGATGAAAGAGATAAATTCATACTCTGCTGACTTGCGGAAAGACTTGAAGAGAAGTTCATCAAACAGCTAGGCGTCAACACAGGGTTGGGAGAGGCATGGAGTTGGATTAAGTCAACGGCCGAAACCCAACCAAAATGTCCGCTGTTTGCAGTCTGTCGATCAACGGGAAAGTCATTGCAAACTACTCAATGATATGCTTGACGGGGCAATAAAAACAGCGGCCACGCCCGACACAGGAGAAACTCCAGGTACTGTCACTGAACCGCCTGCACAGCGCGCATGCGATGAAAACGCTACTGATACTGATTGCGATTTCACAAGGTGGGAGCTAGATCTGGCATTGGCCACTGCCAACGCAAGAAGTGCCCTGGGCCCCGATGGCATCAGCAACAAGCAACTGAGGTCACTGGACAATACCGGGAGAGACCTTCTTCTTCGTGATCTTAATGCTATCCTCAAAAGAGGAGAATTTCCAACTGAGTGGAAAACTGGGGAAGGGGTACCAATTCTGAAACAAGGTAGACCGCGATCACAATTAGGCTCATATAGGGTGATAGTCAAAACGTCCCATGTCGGAAAGCTTTTGGAACGCATGATTCTCCGCCGCTTGCTTACATTATTACAGAATAAAGGAACATTAACGGATAATATGTCTGCCTATAGGCCACTACGATCGGCCCAAGATAATATTCTGGATCTAGCTACTGATATCGAAGAAGCAGTCGCCAGAGGGGATCATGTCATGGCCGTGTTCTTCGACGTCGAAGGAGCCTATAACAACCTTGATCACACTGCCGTTGTCACTAATTTGATAAAAGCAGGATTGAAACCTAGTAGCGCTATCTTCAAATTGATTGTGACATTCCTGAAAGATCGTAGCATGTCAATCCGGTGCAAGGGAACACACACGGAGGTAAAGACTCTGGGTAATGTCGGCCTTCCTCAGGGAGGAGTACTTTCTCCAGTACTGTTTGTCATGACACTAGCTGGGCTGGCTGATGTCATACCGGAGCATTTTAAGTTGTCTCAATACTCTGACGATGGTGCACTTTGGATTCGCCTCAAGGGTCGCACGATTAAGCTGACCTAAAAAAATCGTATCGTCCTTAGGAGCTCTGGGACTCTCCATTGAGCCTTGTAAAACCAAGAGCATGGTATTCAATGTGAAAAGAGGACAGAAGCTTCTGCTGAGATTGGACAATCGACAGATTGAGCAAGTGAGCCAGGTGAGATTTCTGGGAGTGACATTTCAAGAAAACTGCAAATGGAACAGAGAACTCGACATCATCAAGAAAAGGGCGAGCGAGTGGCGAATATGCTGAAAAACGCTTGTGGAACTTCTTGGGGAATCAAACCAGATACGGCGATGAAACTAGCAGTCGCACTGTTAGGATCAAAATTAACTATTCCCTTGGCGCAATGTTCGATTAACAAAAAAGGACTATGGAGTTATAGACTCTGCTGTTGCTCAGTGTGGTAGAATAGCATTAGGACTTCTCTCTATGACATGTACTAGAGCTGTGTTGTCAGAGTGCGGTATTATGCCCGCGGAATTAAATAGACAATTCATCTAGAATGTCACCTTCTGAGACTGTGCCGCAGCAGGCACAGTCTCATCTTAAGTATATTTGAGAAAAGGGTGAATACCATGGCCTCCAGGCTACTACGGGACTCAGACTCGTTTCGAGAACCTCTGCTGGTACCGGGGTCTCATGTATTTGACGTATCGACAGTCAAAGACTTGTCGACTCGGCTATCAATAGAAGGTATAGCATCGAAAAGAGCCACACGAGAGTGAACTACGAGCTGCGAGTGAGGTCCATTTGGGCAACATATCAGTGGATAGCGCACAGATATACTTCACGGACGGATCGGTGGATAGATCTGCGGGAGGAGCAGGTGTTTTCCGAATCAACATGGAGATAGCAAGCATATCGTCAACTGCAGCAGTTCAACTTCGGCCGAGCTGGTAGCAATATCTGAAGCATTGCTGCAGGAACTGAAGCCATCAAATAAAAGGGTCGTGATCGTCAGTGACTCGCTGCCGCCATCTCGAGCATTCGGGCTGCAGATCCGTCAGGACCCGCCTCATCTCTAGTGGAATCTATCATCAAGGTGATAAGTTATCTAGGCTATAACAGGCTACGTTGCGCTAAAGGGATACGCAGAGCACCAGGTTCCACATCAAAGTTGCGCAAAGCCCCTATGTGATGTATGTTTGGTACACGATGATATATTGCATGTCCTAGATAATTGTAAAAAATACGATACTGAGCGGAAAGTATGGGAGAAACGCTGTAGCTGCTGATCAAGTCGATGCAAGCCAACTTACTATTCGTACGAAAGACCAATAATAGAGGAACTCTTACAATTTGTTAGAAATGCTGAATTAATTGTCTAAATGATGATATATAGCTGCCCTGAGTAGGGCTGACAGGCAGTCAATGTGACGTGCTCTGGGTTTCTGAGATGAAACCCTCAATTGTAATTACTGTTACAATAATTCTAAAAAAAAAAAAAATCCCTATGGAGGGAAGAGGCCGAAACGTCTGTTTAGGAGAGAGATGAAGTTTATAAAAGTAGTTTTTCTTGCCTTCTTCTCCTACATAGTTGTGCGAAATCTACGTTTGCGGGAGAACCAGTCAACGCATGAAGAAACCGATTACACCGGCGTGTTCGGAGGAGAAGCACAAAGACACTTCAGTAGCTTGCGTAGCAAAAAGCGAATACCCAGATTAAGAAAAGTCATAAAAGTCGATATTTTACGTTAACGCCTTTCATGAAAAATCGTTAAATGTTTCCATTGCGACCAAAAAATGTACGTCCAAAAGACCACTCTCACGCAATAGCAAATTAATGCCCATTCATTCTCTTGCTGAGTTTTACCAAACCTCAAAGTATGTACCTAACTTTCTCATACGCCCTATGGAAATAGCATGCCTTCGCTTTTGATATGGCTATTGAAAAAGCTTAGTGACTTGACACTACGTAACGCAGCATCATCACTTTGGTACGAAGTGATGGGCATTAAATTTGCCATTGCGTGAGAGTGGTCTTTTGGAAATACAGTTTTGTCGCCATGGAAACATTTTATAATTTTTCACGAAAATGCGTTAACGTAAGACATAACAACATATCGACTTTTTACTTTTCTCAACCTGTGTATTGGCTTTTTGCTACGCAAACTAGTGAAGTGTCTTCCGTTGTGCAGAATTTTCCTCCGAACACGCCGGTGTACTGGTTCTCCCGCAAACGTAGATTTTCGCACATATGTAGGAGAAAAAGGCATAATAACGACTTTTATAATTTCATCCTCACTCCTAAACAAGACGTTTCCGCGTCCTCCTGCATAGGGAAAAATTATTTTCTTGCCGAGTTCTATCAAACCTCGAAAGAAGTACAATATATATATTTTCAAAGATTGAGACAACAATTAGCGTTTGGTAACGTGCTTTAGGTATATTGTTGTAATTATAACTAAAATGTTAGCGAACCAGATAATAATTTTTGAAATATGTCCCTAAAGCCTTTCTGATGCTTTAACAACCACATTTTAGACGCTCGTAGTAATAATCTAACATGCCACGTTTAAATGCGCCCATTGTCATCGCGTTCTCTGTACTAGACTTATATCGGTTTTCTCCAGGTGACGAATTTAGCAGTAGAATGTCAACCACGTCTAACAGAACAAGGAACCAGGAACCGAGGCTCGAACTGGCGATTTTCGGTGTTGCTCATGACTGCCATGGCAACGCCAGGTTAGATGCTACGGAGCGTAACACCCCAACACACACACACAAATTACAAAATTATTTCCAAGTGCTATGAGCTGCCCTTTGTACACGGATTAGTTGGAAACGCACATAGATCTGGCGGACATAAAACAAATTACAGAGTGTGCTATGCCTCGGAGTAAAAACATGAAAAATACAGAGTGGCAGCTAACCTATTACTATATTATCGCATGATTATAGGGCTTAAACACGTTTTGTTGACCCCAAAATGGATTTTGAAAGTGTTTATACATGCACGGCTAAATGCCTCAACCTGGGAGCATGCCAATACAGACAGTTACCGTCAGGAAAAGTTTATATATATATATATATATATTTAGTCTACAGCTCCGCGGTACTTGTATTGCTTCACAGAACTGCCCTTGAATCGAAGACATCTTTGATCATGACTAGAGTAAGACACAGGGCAGCAGGAACAGGGCGTTCTTACTTAGTTGATGTTCTACGTATGACGGCGTAGTATTAGCCCGAGTCGTAGCTTAGACAGCCTTGACTCCGAAAATAGCCATACGCAAGCGGAAGGACCACCGGCCACAGAGTGTTTTCAGATACAGTTGCACACTGCCAAAGCTGTAGTTCACAGATGCGGCTGGTATACTGACGTTTGACTTTTTTAATACATCTTGTACTTCTTCATGGGTAGCAGCCGCATTTAGCCATATACCGTCTTAAATATTAAAAGCGTTGTTGACGTGGGAGAATAAGTTTGTGTGCCACGTGGGAGGTTTAATTCCTGTACTGTAACTTGAAGAATGATGTCGAAACTTGTCGATAGCAAAATATGTAGATGAGAAATAGCGTATGATGCTTTAAACTCTCAGGCAGATAATTAGACGGTTAACACGTAACAGCCTAAGTAGGTCTATCGCGTTTTTAAACCCGCTTTACTATTCTAGATTTGTGAGGGTGATCATCATATATTTATCCGTTATTCAGGTTCCTTTCGAGCCACGGGTCATATTAAATCACATGCATGCAATGGGCCGCTCTCCGCTCGCTAGCATATACTCTATGTGGTTCAGGAAAAACGACGACGTCAAATATACGTTTCAAACTTGCGCGACGTTACGGCACAAAAGGGCCCTTGGGCATCTCCTTAGAGGGGAGCTTCCTGCCAGATCTACACGTAGATCGTGCAAACAATTTGGAATACCATTAATGATTTTGCCAGGACCATTATTGAATTGAAGTACTTAGTACTTTGTCCGCAATTGCGTAATGCGCGTGCAAAACTTTTAGAGCATAGGTAGGACTAGACTTTAAGTGCAATTCGGGAACGGTCGGAACCCTTCTTTCGCAAAAAGGCCCTTTAGTGAGGCGTTTTTAATGGGCAATATGCCAATAACATGCGCACCGAGTCTTGCACTACCAGTATCGGTAAGCTTAATTTAATCTCTTCTTTTCTCCTATAAATAATACTTTGATTAGCTGATTGAGTATATCTGTATACGCACATCAGACGTTATATAGACGTTATATATATATATATATATATATGTATCAATTCTACCCACGCCTATATGTATATGTCTGTGTAAATCTGTATACGCACATCATTTTATATATATAATATATATATAATATATATATACATATATATCACTTCTAGTCACCGCCTTTATATGTATAGTCTGATCGCTTCGCACATCGATCAACGGGATCCTGGCACTACTGGGAAGAGGCAGCCTGGCAGGCATGTTTATTTTTGCGCATCCAGCTCCGCCGAGCTTCGCCTCTCTGCCTCGACGATAACAGCCAGAGGAGCAGGCAGGCAAGCAGTCACCAAGGGAACCGCGGGTGGCGCACCCAGGGAATAGACACAAGCTGCAGGGGTGTGGCGGGACAGCATGCACGCTAGCTCCATTGCGTTCGTTTGAATTCGTTCGCCCGTTCTATTCGGCGTGCCACAAGCGGACGCCGGCTACGGTATTTCGGGATATAGATGCGCTGAGCGCGGAGCATTATCTATCGCACATCATTAGCTGTAATCGGCAGCTTTTAACACTGGCTGGCTGGCTGACTGGCCGGCTTATTGTCGGTTCTACGTTTTGCTGCCTCGACAATGGCGAGGATGTGGCGAGGAGTTCTGTGCGATGTCGACCTTCGGTTCCGAGTGAGGTGTTGTAAATTCACTACGCAACAACTACAGGGACATTGCTTGTTTGTGGTTATGTAAAGCAATTAGCGACAGCATAGCGTACTGTTTCACTGCGTTGCGCTAGCACGGGCTCTTCCTACATGATCTGATCGTGATTGGCGCGTTTGATGCGCGCGACATCCTAAAGGAAGAGCACCGCTCCAGCTACTCAAATAGTATTGTGACCATGAAGAACCGATAATAACCGTAAAAACAAAACAATTACCAATTACTACAGAGCCATGCATTGGGGACCTTGCAAAGCGTTCCGTCAAAGACATACGTTATATTTCTTAACATACAGTACCAGTTTTTAAAATTCACATGTTTAATTTATTGCTTATGTGGTTTTCTCTCCGTTGTTAGTCTATGTGCGTAGGATGCGTATTACCACGCAGCAATGTTTGTCGTCATAGCGATCGTGCGCAACTGTTTACTACTTTGCTAGGCCTTGGATAGCGTTATCTTAGTGGAAGCATATGTTTCATTCTGTGCACATTAAACGGATGTGCATTTTGCTAAGCGTTGTCCGATTCTGGCAATTTCTTGAGAGGAATATGTAGCACACGGTTATCGCATGTGTGACAGGAAAAGAAACGTCTACTTCACCTTACACGATATCGTCTAAACGCATCTATCGTCATCGCGTTCTCGTACTGGAATTATATAGGCTTTCTCCAGCAGAGGTATGTAGCAGCAGGGCAATGACAACCACGTCCAACGAATTCAACCAGCACGGCCGGGGTTCGAACTAGCGATTGTTTTGCTAACCGTGGTTGCCATGGCAACGCCCCGTTTCGAACGGTGCGTTAGCCGCCTAAGTTTGTTAAGCCCGTAGTCTATTTTTTTTTAAGACAATAGTTCTATTTTTTTTTCATGTTAACATAATAAATTACTTGCATTTTTTCATTGTATTATTTACACAATTTAAAAACAATTTCACTCGCATTTTTGGTTAAGTAAAACTGCATTGACTATAAAGCGAAACTTACTTTACTATATTATCTCCAGCTGCCGATAATCCTAGATACGTGCAGTCCAGCTATGGCCAAGAGTCAGTAAAAATGTTTACACTTGCTCTGTCAGTATACTGCTTGCGCAATTAGAAGCTCAGACGACGGCACTAATGGAATGGGAATGCGTTACGCCGGTTAGTTTCCGAACGGTTCAATCTCCGGGCGAAAGATTTAGAACGCATTTAGCCGCTCATCGTTTGCTCGCTTCTAAATGCGTTCCAGCATACTCCTATTAACGATTAGGAAAAAGTTTCCTTCCTGCTACCTTCGCTCTCTTTGCCGCTCGTGCACTAACCCCTGACCGTTTCTAGGAGAGTTCCTAGTTTTTCAAGCGAACCCAACCACAGTCGACACAGCGGCGTAGAATTTGAGTGTTTCCCGTCATCGACGCAGTTTCGATTCTGTATATAATATGCAGTGTTTATTATTTATATTATTTATCTGTAACATATGTCCGCCAACGTTTGTGACGCCGCCAACGATGATATATATATATATATATATGTATATATATACGTAATTGTTTTTTTCGTCATTCAGTTACACATGCATTTCCACTGCCGACTCGATTCGGCTACGACAAGGACGAGTCCCTTGCCCGTCGGGATTGAACCAATGATCGACACTGCGTTTTCGCGTTTAATTTCAACATATATTGAAGACAGAAACAGCTATATCTTCGCCGTTTGCCACATCACGCCGTGTCTTTGATTTCTAGCTCTGCCAAGAACTCTTTATTGTTTTTCTTGAAAAATGTGTCTTGAATGAGACGGGTTGAATGATGAAATGTTGCCCAAGTCTGTGATATTTAGCCAGCTGCGTCTTCCGGTAGATAAGCTGCTGCTCCATTGTCCGGCTGGTGTGACAATTATACGATGCGACTAACGCTACCGACACGGTGACGTCGCATTCGAGGCAGCGGCCTTTACTCTATGGGACTAGAGTCAGGCTATCCGGTTGCAGTTGGCTGTTTGATGCAGTCCAACCGGTTCTTTAACTGCAGGGAAGTTGGGCTGACTGCACGGTTCGGTGTGCTATGACGCTCATAGTCGAGTGCCTTGACAACCTACGGTGCTCCTCCTGCAAGCATGAACATGCTTGCCCGTGGAAACATCGATGTGTTCAGCTAGCATAATTATGTGCAACGCAGACTGATTCCCCAGACACAAACCAGAACGATGTGGCGTGTATTGTTTAGCCTGGTCCCCCAGCATATAAAAGAATAGCCTGAAGCCATTTCTTCCGCTCATCAGATCGATCGCGCCTTTCAGTAGCGCCTGTTCCTCAATGTTTCTTGGCTGTTTCACCAAATGCTCTGGGTCGCCTTAGGTACTTGCAAATTCAAAGTCGATTGTAACTTTCTTTTAGGTACAAGACTCATGCGGCAAGCTTGTGCTATCTGAGCAATAAAGCTTGGGTAGGCATTCGGTGGTGCAAGCCCTGACACTCAGGTCGCGATGTTTTTGAGAGATCCAAGAGAAGCACACATAGCAACATGCGAAGCCTACGAATTGCTATTCCCATGAGACGTCGGTAGCGAGGCCTGTGACCAAGACGATTGCCTAAGCTGAACATTCGGGAATACAAGAGCATCCAGACAGTCCTGTTGTGGTCAATCAATGCACTTGTTGGCTCGTTGCCCGTCTGCTTCCACACCTTTCCTGATTCTGCAGCAAAACTGATGTCCGCAGGCTTTTAATGATGTTTTTTTTGACTAAATGATGCAGTGTTAAGCTAACAGTTATGGTCCGGGCTACCGTATTTGTTTACCTTACCATTAATACCAGATAGTTGTTTAAGTGTACTAGACTAAGGAGCATCGGCTCTTTCCTCACCGTCTTTGCTGACAAAAGTCTTTTAGATGACACCGGTCAAAGGCTGTCGGGTACACCGCCAAGCTGCTAGGAAAGCTCCGGTTGGCGTTGATGGCATTCATCACAGACGCGGTGATCTCGTGGGTTTGCCCGGCAGAAACGGAAGACGGGGAAAAGTGTAAGTCTTAGAGAGCGCCAGCCTCGTTGGGGCAATGAGCGGCGCTATTATGTCGGTGACCAAAAACCCCTGCCGCAGAGCAGAATCGCTGAGGCCGAGCTTTATCTGAGCGAGGCAAACAATGGAAGAGTTTGCTGTGCGAAGAATCTTTTAGCCGAGTGAATAGCGCTGAAACATATGGCTCAGTTCCAGGTTCATTTTCACTCGGAATCGGTTTAAGTTCTCGCGTAGTATCGATGTGACGGATCGACCGCGTTCTTCTGAAATGGTATGCAGAGTACTGTAGTTGGAAAATGGAGTTGCCTCTCTGGAGTTATTTGACTCTTTCCTCGCTGTGCTGGGCAGACTTGCAAGCTTTAGAAACAGGTGTTCTGGAATTCCCCGAGGTAAACAGGAAACCATCTTCAGTACGATGTCACATGGAATAGCATGCGATCGTTTGAAAGGGGCTCCTTAACAGTCGTAAATGTTTTGGATCTGATCTACTTAGTCGTGACGGGACAGTAATCGCATTTTATGATTGCAAGTATTTTTTGAGTGCGTAATGGGGCTGATCTCCTGAGCTGCTCCTTCTGGAGAAGGCGTTAGATCTGGGCACGATCTCCAGATAGACTTGCCAGACCAATTACAGCGACAGTACTTCGGGGGTTGCGTACAATGTTTACTGACGTGATTAGTGAAGCCGATGTGGTCTAGGCTAAAGCAGCAATAGCAATGATTTCACTCAAATACAGTATGTACAAGATAGTTCATGTTGTTATTAAACATGAATATTTGTTTGTCCTGCCGTTCTACCGAGAAAACAAGTTGTAAAGATCTTCGTTGCAGTGCAATCAACCGTGTTGTACTTAGCGCATAGCTGCGAACAGAACCGACAAACACCTGAGCATTATAGTCTTCATGAAAGTCCCTACGGGAGCATACGAAGCGATGGAACCCAAGCACGATGTACCTGGTATAACATGTCTGTCATCGCAGGCCATCCCGGCCTACAATCAAGGAGACTTAAAGACGTTGAGCGTTCTTACCTCCGTCGCTGCCTCCGTGACTTTTGCGTTGCCACTCTCCCAAGAATGGTTAAGTGGCTCTGCCACCGGCATACGCAGCTAAGCCGAAGCATCACCACTATCGGCGCACAGTCGACAATACATACACGGGCGGCTTCTCGCCTTGTGTATATATTTGTGCGTTCGTATGGCCCTCCGCGGCTGCTTCAAAAACTCTAGAAAATGTACTGGCGCTTAAATACGCATATGCGACCACTACGTAATCTGTATACTCTTGTCGAATAGAGTCGACAAAATAACGGATTTTACCACAGGCTCGTTCTATCTCTGACTGAAACACATGGATTGCATCATGCGTTCCTCGACTTCTCTAAAAGACGCTTTATAACCAATTTGCAGAAGATCTTCTACGGCGTTTTTTCAGACGCTAGACCGCGGTATGAGTTTAAGTCTCGTCTGTCATCGACATGATTGCCCTTAATCATTGGAGCCAAAACCCATCTCGCACTGATATAGACGACCGAGAAAATGACGTGTTGCCTGTTCATCGCTGAACAGGTGGTTTGTCCCTCTACGAGGTCGCACAACGTAGGGTGAGGGCTTCCGCTCTGCTCTTCGAACAGTCGGAAGTCCTCCTGCCGAGCGTATTTACGCTTCTGGTCATAGCATAGCTTTATGTCAGCTCTTCTAGATAGATAGATAGATAGATAGGTTATTATTCTCATAAGTGTTTACATTTGTACAGAGGTTCACAGCTCCTCAAAGCCACCTACTATAAAAGTAATTAAAGCTGCGTCAGGCGAGCAGCAGCGGTAGTGCTTTTGCCCTTGCGAGATAGCAAGTCTAAGAGGGGCAAAGAAGACCACGACAGTGACCGGTCTCCTCCAGTTCTGACCAGTTTCTGACCCGGTAGATATTTCCTTCTAACCACCTTAACATGGAGGCTTTGTACTTTACCATCGATAGGGTTGCAAGACAATAGATCCATGGTGCTGCTTCCGTTATGGTTTACATACGTGTTGTCATCGGGTGCGCTCATTCCAGACCAAATTAGTCCATCAAATGGTGCAGCACCTCTCCTTTGTCGTTAGTTGCTCTACCATCATTAAGGGCCTTGTCGTCGCCACAGACAATGTTGGCACGGAGAGGTAAAAACTTGATACATCATCAGAGCTCACCGAGAGCTGGTCAAGATTTAAGTGAGGTGGAATATCACACTGTTTACCCTCATAGTAGTCAGAGGCCTGCACAGAATCTTTCTTTTTGCACATTACGTCGGCGGTATACGTTTATGAAGGTAAATTGATAATCTGCCACTGTTCTACCATGGCCTCCCGCAGGTAGAACTGCAAAATGGCAAACTCCTTGCATGTTATCAATGTAGCAGCTCCTTTTGGTGGTAAGTCTCCGTGAAAAAGTGTAATTTCTGATGTATGCATGTCAACTGGTACTAGGTCTACTGCTCCTCTAAATCTCTCGCAGCTTCAAAGAAGCAGCCGCAGAGGTTCAGGCGGTCTCCGCGTCAGCACGTCTAGATCTGTTTCAGTTACCTTCGGCAAGCCGGAATGCTAAGCACTATGAAGCTTTCCATAATCACTTTCACATAGGAAGCTTACCAGCCCATCGGCGAACGTAATTAGTTTGGGCCCAAATTCATGCTTTATGTACTGCGCGTAGTCGACATAATCCACACTACACAGTACACGGCATCATCACCTGCGTCCGCAATAGAAATACCGCCTTCAAAAATATTTTCCTATCGGCGAATTAGGTGTGCAGGTTGACAGCTGACTGTTGGCCTCCAGCCGTGCTACCTTTTTTTTATTATTTTTAAGCAAGGTGATGGAAATTCTAATGCACATGCGCTACTGGCAACTAGTGTGGGGCTCGCAAACTCACTAGAACTGATATCCCCCCCCCCCCCCCCGTAGAGCTGTGTTACTCTTAGCGTCCTGAACTTGCCTGGCTTGCATATACTTCGTGAATTCCTACTCAATCAGCTGCGCTGCCATTCGGCATATAGAACTTTGTTTTGTCGCTCCTTCTCTCTTTAGCGGTGACAATGCCAGCATTGTCGTCCTCGTCTTTCGTTGTCTCTGTGGTAGTCTCCGTTGGTGATGTTGCAGGGCTGCCACTTCCCTTGCAGCTGGCGTGTTGGCATCCGTCGGCTATTCGTTTCAAAAGTGTTGTGTTGTTGCCGCCGCCACAGCTACGGCTGCCGCTGCTGTTAAGTTAGCACCGAAAAGGTACCCTTGCTGTTCTCTAGTTGATACAAACTGACTTCCGCCTTTCGTCAACCGTGCCTTCTTGTTCTTCCTCGCGTTCCGTGTTCTGTCTGTTTTCTACACGCTAACCTCTTCCTCTAGCGTAAAGTTTAAACAGCTCTCGATGGTCTCGGGGTGTGCAGGCTGTTGCAGCGACCCTTCGTTAGATCTTCGTGTATGATGCACAGTTTTCACTAAATTCCACTGTCATACACATAATCGACTCTTCATCAGGACCAAGTTAAATTCCTGTGATTCACAGGATCCGACGACACAAACTGTGTGTTCTCAAGAGGACCTTGGTCTTAATTTCATGGGGGATGCCCCCCACTCCCCGTGAAACACTGTTGAATATTCCTGTTACAAATAACCAGTTGTTCTGCCGTTTTGGTCAATAGCGAACACATTGCAACATCATGGTAGTAGACGATGCAAACCAAGACTGTAAAAAATAAATTTGTTTATACAGAGGAGAAGACTTTGTACGCACTAGCATACGTATATGCTTTCATTATGCTAAGCTTGCGTCGGGTGTCCATACACCCGTTTGCATCCTTATTCATTATAAATATTTTCACTGTCTACTTTTCAACTTGCATACGCTGAAAGTGCTCCTGATTGAGGACCATGGGGTTCTGGGGCTGTTCGCTGCTAAGAAACGTGATTCCTGTTTGCAACCTACTGAGACATTAACGTTTATTAAAATGTAGTAGTTAGGTTCTGCAAAAGTTGTTTCGTAGAAATAAACGTGTGGTTATTGCAATTGTAGGTATTTTTATTCGCATTTCAAGTGCGAAACACGCAGTACTGTTTGTTTTACAACGGTCGCAAGTCTATCCCATAGTTTCGAAATTTAGATTTATTCCCCCAGCGGACGTGTCCGAAGCTGTAAGTGGCTGGATTTCGCATAGAGAGTAATTACGTATGCAAAGTATTCAAAGCAAGACACAGTTCCAGTTTTTGGGCTGCGCAAATGTGCCTTTCTTTCTTTCTTTCTATACGTAGAGTAGTAGCAAATGAAATGCAACTTTGTAAAAATGTCCTTTCCTCTCTTCTTCTTCTCTTTTGGGTCTTGCATTTTAGCAACTGAATGCTGTTGTTGCCCGATTTAATGAGAGTGCGTGCCATTCCATTTGCTCGATTTAAATGCTATGCTGACTTTAGATGCGTGGACTTGTGCGGCGCCGCCGCCTGCCGCAACAGCAGCAGCACTGCTCGGAGTCGTACCAAAGCGTATACTAAGAGGCTTCTCTAGTATATGGAACTTAGAGGCTGGGCAAACTCACTCGCACTCACTAGAGCCCCGCATCGCTCGCTAGAAGAGTGCACCAGATTTCTTTGTTTGTCACGTGTCACGCCACGACAGGGCTCGAGGGGGCCAACGTCCCTCCTACAAACGGATGACTTTGCGAGGTTTCTCAGCCATTTGACGCGGCCACGCCAACTTAGTGGCCAACTGTGGGTGTCGTACAGGTCGTGTCGCAGGAATGTCTGGAATGTCCCGGTGAAACTGCCACTGTTGACGAAACGTCAAGGCCAACGTTTCTGCGTAAATTCCGACGGATCAGCACGGATTGCGTGCTGACGCGTAATGATAATTATGAGACCGAGCACAGATACGGTAAGATCAGGGTCAACGTTGCCAACTGCTTTAGCCACGTCGGCCGCTTACTGAATTCTACAAGTTGTATCGAATAATCAGGTAGAAACGGCTTTTTTCCTAACACTACTAATAGTTGTTGGAATCGTAGAGATAATCGCCGCAGTCACGGCAACACTATACCTAGTGATAGCGATTGCGATTGTTCTTCAACGTGCAGATGGGTTCAAACGTTTCACAGGTGCATGGAGGGCCAATGAATCCAGAGTTTTAGCTCGTTTCCATACTATGGCCCTACGAAGCACGCTATTGTTATGACTAGTGCAATATACAACTACGTGCAACATGCAGGCCAGGCTCCAACGCGAAAACAGTATACCGGATACAATACAAAATGTGGCCCCACAGTATCTAGCGGGCTAGCAAAAATCTTCTAAGTGTTTCATTAATATCTGTTTGTAGCACGCCACACATAAATCCACATCGATTGAATTTATCAGATTAACCAGTTCCGTGGGGCTCAACTTGTGATTTGAAACCCACCGTTGCATGACGGTGTCGATAGCATGAAAACCGTCCAGCTTCCAGTCCTCAGTCAGCGGCGCGTGGCCTGAGCCGAACGGCCACGCGTTTTTATTGTGCCAAGGCCCATTCGAGCCTCTTCTAAATTGCAGCAATTAGCAGGCTGGCAGATTACATATGCTTCAACGACGTGCTTATGCCGACGTCTCGTTTGATGGTCGTTGAGGTGCTGGGGGTGCGATGACACTCACTACCACTATACTACCAGAGGACCGTTCGGCCGCCACCCGACTGGAATTGTCCTTATGAGAGAGGCGGGTGATGCCCGGTTGTGGTTATCTTCACGATTGAGGCAAAGGAACGAATAATGATAGATACCGGCCAAAAATAGAGCCAAGGGCACTCGTAACCGAACCGCTCGCGCACATAGTGGTAGTGGTGAAATCAATCAGGACCTAGCCAGAAACAACAAAGTCAATTTACCCTCTTTCAAGAGAATAGCGAAAATGTACAATCAAGCTTAACCCGCCTTCATCTGACTATGAGTACACAATGCGACATACTAGTGCTTACTGAGACTTGGCTACGGAATTAATTGTGATTTCCGGATATGATAAAATGTTCTGGGCAACATACTGATGTCCTGGAGAGCAAGCGGTGGCGTTGCTGTGCTCTATAACAATAGGTTCAGTAAATAGAAGTATTATCACAGAGGACAATTACATTAAGTTTAAAAGAAGATCCATAAACATAATTGCAATGCATTTTAGTCCCTCAGAAGCTATTTCCAATTGGAAAAGCTAGTGTATTGCTTGGATAAAGCTGACCTTAACAAAACAATGTGCTTCACGGGAATCTTGACTGTCCCGTGTACAACCGGACAAAGCTAAAACAGGCGCACTTATCAGCACGTGAGCGTCCCGAAATATGCGCTGGAATGTGTGTAAGAAGGAAAGCGGCTTTAGTTCTCATTCCTAAACCTGGTGGAACGACAGGCCGTAGGCTTACCGCCCTATCTGTCTCTTGACACGATGCGGAAGGTACTGGAGAACATAATCGTTCGGCGACTCAAGGAATCACTAGAGACCAATAACGACCCCCGGACGCTCAGTACGGCTTTAGGGGGGGGTCAGTCCACTCTAGGCGCATTGAAGCGAGAAAGAAACCGCTTGTCGCGGGAGACTAGAAGCTTTGTTCTGCTCATCCTACTGGAAGTGCGAAAACGCGTTTAACACAGCAAACTGGGGGGTAATCATGACGGTTCTAGAAAGAGTGCGCGTATCGCCGTACATGTGGAGGGTAATCTCGTCGCACTTAAGTGGTGGATTTGGGAGTTCTTCACTATTCGCGGAACAGCTGCCAGCGACGCATGTGCATTTGCATTCTCGAAACCTCCTATAAGCAAGTGTGTGGATGGTCTCCACAGCCGAGGAACCGACTTACGTAGTTCCGCAAGAAAGATTTTCGATAGATATACTTGCCGCAAACGCCGGACATTACAGCATCAAATACAAAGGTCCATAAATGAACAATCTGACCTAGTACAAAAAGCACTTTCCTCTTCGATCTACTTGCCTGAGGAAAAAATGTCAGCCTTTTAAGTGTGATACCGAAAGGAACAGGGGTTTCCTTGACACCCTCATCGTTATGTGGCATATCAATGAAAAGCGTCATTTGCAAAGTTCTATATACATGACGGCGTGCGCTGTGCTTAACCGCGTTCAAATGGCACTCCGAGAAAACACGCCGTCTTTGTAGACTTTAAAGCGGCATGCAAAATAGAGCCACGAACTATAATCCTCGATAACTTAGCGTTATGCAATGTTCCAATGGTAATACTAATGTTATTATAGGAAGTGTATGTAGCCAATAACGATGGGGAACTGAACACACCCCAATGAATCAATCTACGGGAGGCGCACAAGGCGATAACCTCAGCCCGCTATTGTACTCAAAACTGTTAAACGATTTTGCCAGAGGAAATCCAGCGGCGCCTCTTGCCATTGAGTACACTTATATATACCGACGACCTTGTCCTCTAATGCCGGAGTCGATTTCACCTGCAGCAATTGTTTGCATAACTGCAAAAGTTTGTTGATCTTAGCAATCGTGATAGCTGTTGCATTTATATGATGAGAGCCGCTTCTGTCGCCGTCGTTAAGTACCTTTGTTTTAAATCCATTCATTTGCGCGGGCAACCAGCGTCGGCGGCATTCAGTTCGTGCGTTCAAAAACCCAACGGACACTACCGTACGATCTCAGTCGTACGACAACCACCTCCTCGATCGACATCACAGCAATAAAGACTACACAGTCAAGCCGTCAGAGAGACGGTAGCTAACTAGTAAGGCAAGGTGCTTGTGTCTTCTTTTCTTGGTGTAGAATAGTACGGTAATTCGGGGCAACAGTGACATAGACGAGAGCTTACGGTTGACAAGATAGTCAACAATTTGGTGCTGTGACCAGGATTCGTGACTCGTCTGTGACGTTTGCCGAGCGAAGTGGCTGTCCTAGCCTCCCGTACTAATGCCCCCTCAGCGGTGGCTACCTGGAACAACTTGTTCTAGCGTTTACACATGCTAAGCCGACCGCCACGACTTCGGCGCGTTTGGGCTTAATTCTCGAAGACATCTAGCTGTGTGAGTGAATCCAACAAACATTTCGGAAGAGTTGGAACTCGGCGTCATGATGAGTACTACCGATGACGACAACTCGCTGGCTTCGCTGTGGCGAGCACGTGGCCTAGAACGCCGGCAGCTATCACGAGCAGCCGAGAAGGCGAAACAGTGGGACAGCGATGTATCCCGACCAGACAGAAATGTGATAGTGGACTTGATATCAGTTGTGAAGCAACGGCAACAAATAATACGTGTGACTGGATCTACAGGTGTTTGCGAATAGGTCGTTATCTGATGTAATGTTAGAGGAGGAGGAAGGTCACTGTGCCGAGTATAGTGACAAGGCGATGACGACACTCGCCAGTCCTGACTCGACTGGTTGGTGGCTGCAGCACAGCAGTGCCTTCTACTCTGACGCAGTCGTTATATCGAATACCGGGGGTATTCGCCAAGCGTCCACGACTTGGTTGGCTTATTGGTGGCCCCGTGGAAAAGCGAGTAAATGCCACGGTGCAATCCGTCCAGGGGCACTGCTGTTATACCACTCCGACCGCGTCTGTTGGCGACATCGAGAAACTGCGGTCGCTTGACAAGCTTGGAATAGAGCCATCTACAGAGACCCGCTTAACTAAGGAAGAAGAGACCCTGCGAATGTTGTTCGAAGCAACAACCCAGCATCAGGACGTCCGCTATACGGCGACTGTTCCGGAGAAGGATAGCATCGCGAACCTAGGCAATAACAAGACCGCGTTGCCACGACTCGATGCTACACTCATCAAGCTGAAACGTGACCCTGATAAGCACGAAAACCATAACGACGAACTGATGACCTTACCCCGCAGCGGGTATGCCGAAGAGGTTTACGACTCCCAGGCTGAGGGACCATCTGAGCGTGACGAACCTAACTATTTGTCTCACCATCGCGTCGGCCCCTACGAGAGGTCTCGAACTGTAGAAATACTCGCCAAGCGGTTGCTGCAGCGGGTTGCTAGAATATTTGATCTGGTTGGATGGATGTTACCGTTTGTGCCACTCGGTGAGAGTAAAATTGCCGTGCCAGAAATCGCGCGCTTGCGATTTGAGGACGGGTACTGGGAGGGCCAAGTCTTGAATGACCTGGCTACTCGAGAGACGTACAGCCACCCTAACAAGGGGATCGACGCCCATGAGCTGCACGTATCTGCGGATAGATCTGAAAGGGCTTATTCTGCCGCTGCTTACATTCGGACGTTGCACGACAACGGCTCAGCCGACGCGGCTCTCCTGATGGCAGACTCAATAAGGTCCGCCCTGCAAAAATCGCTTCAAAGAAGCTTGGTCAGTTTTGAACTGCCCTGATTAATTCGCGGCCAATCACCTACGCCAGTGGTGACCCCGGGGAGCTTCGCGCGATCACGCCTGCTGACCTTCCTTCACGCCGCGACCGCCACAGCCGTTGTGTGCCGCACTTCCTGGGAGGGACGGCGCTTATCGGTGACGGTCCCAACTCGCCCTGATCTCAACCGCGCGACCAGAGACATGACTCGCTATCTCAGGGATCTCTCCGTTCGACGGAACCGCGAATATCTGCTTCAACTACGTTCAGCCAACATTGACAGCTCGGGAGGTAGTCAATTAACACCGTCCGCTATGGATCACGCGCCTAAAAACGGCTATAGGGTTATTAAAACGGGGACCGTTTTTCCCGGGGAGTGTTGCATTTATATGATGAGAGCCGCATCTGTCGCCGTCGTTAAGTACCTTTGTTTGAAATCCATTCATTTGCGCGGGCAACCAGCGTCGGCGGCATTCAGTTCGTGCGTTCAAAACCCAACGGACACTACCGTACGACTCAGTCGTGCCGCGCAGGGCAGAATAACCCTAGAAGCTATGATGTGCAGGCAGACAACGCAGGAGCGAGCGCAGCGGAGGGAGGTTCTAGGTCAGAGTCTCCCACGGTGCAAGCTCACGAGAAGCTCCATGAGGATAGCAAGGATGGAAAACAAGGTGCTCTGCCATCTAGTATGGCTGGCGTGTCTACGGAGCGCAAACAAAAATGCGCAAATTCCGGCAAATGTCGACGAAGCACTCGAGAAACTTGATAAAGCTGCAGGCGTGCTCGCAGAGTTACGACGCCTGCACCCGACAACGTCGGGTGATATTAAAAACGCTATCAAGAGATTAGAACTGGTAGCCTGGTGGGCATGCGAAAAAGAAGAGCAGAGAAAGATTAAGGACACTAAAATAATTGAAGGCTTACGCGCAGAGCAAGCACAACTGAAAGCGCATAACGCGGAGCTCATAAAGAAGCTCGAGAAAAAGAAAAACTCCCTGAAGAAGGACAACGCAGACTGGCAAGAAGGCAAGAGGCATGCGAAGAAAGGGACAAGAGGCTAGCTGAAAACAAGAGCATGCTGGACGAAAAGGACTAAGCTGCTAGCAGATTACAAGGCAAAGCTTGAGGAGGCGAGACGACTGCACAGTTTGAATACTTACGCAGACGTATCGCAAGAAGGGGCGTTTCACGATAGAAAAACTAACGTGTAAATGGTGTAACAAGGAGATCGAAGCAGAGCATCTAAAACAGCTGAAAGACGCTGAGGTAGCTAGGCAGATCGTTGAAGCCTTAGCAACGAATACAGATGAAGACATAGTAGCTCTAATTTCAAGGAGTGGCCTGAAGCAACCTTCCAGAGTACAACGCTGGTCAAAAGAGACATTACCGAAGTTAGAGAGATGAGGGCCATGCTTGTGGCACACGGATCGGCCAAGGATAGGGAAATCGCCAATAAACTTTCCGCGCAGTACCCATCAATCGGGGCCGCTGTGGATATGCAGCCTGGCAGTATCGCGGTGCTAAGAAGCAGCGACGTTATGGAAGTAGCAGACTTGCGGTAACGGTCAAGAAAAGCATGCTCGCACAGAAACGCAGGGCAAAGCCAGATTACTCGTCGTGGGCGTAGCGGCGCAGGCGGACACGCCAAAAAGTTCCCTAAATATGTTGGCGAAGGTTATAGGCCGATGTAGAGCGCTCTCGGGCGAGGAACTTCCGACGCTGCATATTTCAGAAGAATAGGAAGGCCCCTCAATAAGAAAAGCAGTAGAAGCTTGCTGCAGAAGAGTAAATGGCAAGGTGGAACTGGCAGCCAGAAAGGGTCTAACCCCTGCCCTAGCACGGAGCACGCCCCGAGGGCGACAGGAGGTTCTAGGACAAAGCACAGTAAGGATCAAGGTCAAGGAAGGGGAAACGCTTGAGGAAACACGTCGACATATCAGCGCATTCGTCAAACCCCAGGAGGCCGGGGTGAGAATGGGCCGAGTAACTGAAACAAAGGACGGAGATCTAATCATTAGGATCTCAGAGACCAGGCCGGGCAGACGAGCCACCTTCGCGGACGCTATCAGAAACGGTGCCGCGCGAGAGGTCAGTGTCCGCGATACTCAGGGCGCCAACACGACTCTAGTACTGTGGGGCGTGGATCCCTTCATGGACTCGGTCAAAATCAAAAAGGAGCTTAGAGACAAGCTGGGGCTCCCGGAAGAGGTCAGCATCCGCACAGAAGATCCTAGACGCGGAGAAAAGGGAGGGTGGAAATGTCTAGTCACCCTACCGAGGGCGGCCGCAAAGAGGCTACTCGCCCTAAAGCGGTTTACTCTTGGGAACTATATGTGCAGGCCTGAGGAGTGGATCAACCTCCCCACGTGTTATAATTGTCAGAAATTCGGCCACCTAGCTAGAGAATGCAAGGACCCCAAGGCAGACGCTCCGAGATGTTTTAGGTGCGGAGTAAGCGGCCACATGATCCGAGAGTGCACAAAGCAAACGGCACACTGCGTCGAATGCGAGGGTGACGGACATACAGCCAGTTCCATGGCCTGTCTAAAGTACAAGAAGGCTTTAGAGGACAAGAAGCAGGCTGCCCTGGTTAAGATCACACAAACTAAAGAGCAAGCAGCCAAGGAGAGAGAAGCAGCCAGCCGGAAGCAGCTCCGAAAGGAAGCTCGCAGAGTTGTCACGGACGAGGAAGGATGGAGCACAAAGGGTGGTGCCGGAAACCGTTCGGTAAACGCGACGGCCAACGACGATTTCAAATCCGACGCCTCTGGAGCAGGAGATTCAACCACAGCCACAAATAACAAGTCCGATCAAAGTCATCCAGGTTAACTGCAATAGAAGCCGCCACGCCCATACGATGGTGGAAGACATCGCAGCAAAGCAAGGAGCGGCAATCGTTCTCGTTAGTGAGCCTAACGTTACATTGGGGAAAACTAAAACAGAATGGATAATGGAGATAAGCAAGGATAAAAATGCGTGCATAATAATCTGGGACAGCTCGATACAACTAAGAAAGCAGGGCGCCGGCAGCGGACATGCCTGGATCGAAGTAGAGAGAGCAGGCAGAGTATACTCGTGCTATATAAGCCCTAACTGTTCCGTACAGGAGTTCGAAGCATACCTAGATGATCTGGCTGTCTCGATGCAAAAAGATAGAAGTAATGACGAGAGCATAGTAGTAGCCGGAGACTTCAATTCTGCCGCTGAGTTGTGGGGGTTAGCCTGTACGGATCGCAGGGGGCAGCTTCCTGATGGACTGGATGGCCGCCAACAACCTGACTGTGATAAACGACGGCGCGGAACCGACTTTCCAAAGAAACGGACAAGAGTCTTTTATCGACATCACCTTGGCCAATGAAAACACAGCACAGGCGATCGGAGGCTGGAAGGTTCTCGCAAGAGAAGAGAATCTCAGTGATCACAATTGCATCGAATGGGTTCTCGAGGTGGTAAAGTCTCAACCACCACGGAAACCAGATATCCCTCGGCGTAAACTTAAGAGTGAAGACGCCTTTAAGAAGGCCTTTCAGGCCGAAATAGCAAAATGTGATAGCCTGCAAGACATAGCAAGCTACAGGAAAGTAGTTCAAAGAGCATGGGAGGTGGCCAGTACGCTAGCCATACATCCCAAAAGAACGGGGGTAGTAGAGCCAAATTACTGGTGGAACGAAATTATCAAGGATGCTTGCTAAGTATGCATGAAGTTAAGGCGGAAGCTTAAAGAGGCTAAGGGAAGTGCCAATACCCATGCGATATTAGCAGAATATCGTGAAAGCCGAATGATATTTAAACAGGAGATAGTGAGAAGTAAGAAAGAAAGCTGGAGGGCGTTTCTAGCTGAACTGGACGGCGATCCATGGGGACGGCCCTATAAGCTAGGGAAGCTAAACCAAAGGTAGACATCGCAGCTGAGGTGAAAGAAGAAATATTGCAGAATTTATTCCCGCGTCACGAGGACTTCAACAGGAAGATGTACGAAATGGTGAACAAACAGAGCACAAACAAGTGCTCAGAAATACCTGAAGTTACAGTCGCGGAGGTGACAGCCGTGGCGGGCAGAATAAAGACAGGCAAAGCACCGGGACCTGACGGAATTCCACCGGCGGTAATTCGCTACCTGTTCAAAGAGTTCCCAGACTTCGTGGCAGATGCCGCAACAAAGCTGCTTCGTGAGGGGAGGTTCCCGAGAGAGTGGAAAAAAGCGGAGGTGGTATTGGTTCCAAAGGGCAGTGGGGGATATAGACCCATTTGCCTTCTGGACTCACTGGCGAAATGTTTTGAGGCAATCTTTGAGGAGAGGTTAAGAAACTTCGCGGAGGAAAACGGCCTTCTCTCGGACTCACAGTACGGATTCCGCAAGCATAGGTCGGCCCTTACTGCGATACACAGGGTTATGTCAGATGCTGAAAGGCTACGTAGCTCGACACCGCAAACCAGGGACCTGTTTATGGCGGTTATGCTTGATGTGCGAAACGCTTTTAATAGTCTTCCCTGCAAAGTAATCTTAGATACCCTACATAAGAAGGGCGTCTCGCCCTACTTGGTAAAGCTCACATCCAGCTACCTACAGGATAGAGTAATCTCCTGCGCTGGGCTTTCATTCCAGATGACAGCGGAAGTTCCGCAGGGATCGATCATTGGCAAGGATTATTGGCTTATAGGAAGAAAGCACTGCAGAGAGATTAATCTACGACTGCAGGGAACAAGTATAATATTCAGCAAGGAGGTGAGATACCTAGGCGTCCAACTAGACCGGGGACTCACAGGAGTGCCTCACCTAAAGAAGGCAATCAAAAAGGCAAGTAAAGCGGCAAACGATATCGCCAAAATCCTGCCAAATATCTACGGAACTAGCAGAGCCTCAAGGAGAAGGCTGGTCATGTCAGTAGCGGAATCCACAGTGCACCGGTATGGTTCCAAAAGAAGTGCGGAGAAACACATCGAAAAGGCCTACTCAGAAGAGCCCAACGGGTACCGGCTCTTCGCATCGCACAGGCCTACAGGACTGTGAGCATGGCGGCAGCTTTGGTTCTGGCAGGGACCCCGCCCTGGGACCTCAAAGCAGATAAAAGACGAAGACTGTAAGAGCGTGGTGCAGATAGGACGACAAAGGAAGCAAAGGAAGAGGAAACGAAAGTAACACTTCTGCGATGGCAGGCGGAATGGGAGAGCCTCAGGAAGGACGAGGCGGGAGCCAAGGTCCGTGATCTGATACCGAACATCGAGAAATGGCTGAATAGGCCCGGAGGTGACATGGACTTTTTCCTAACGCAAATAGTCACCGGTCACGGAGATTTCCAGTCCCTATTTATACAGGATCGGTAAGGCGCCTTCGGACACGTGCATGTTCTGCACGCTGGGCGTTGAAGATGACGCGGCACATACTCTCCTAGAATGCCCGTGCTGGGAAGAGGCTAGACGTAAGGCAAGCAACAGGGTGAGAGATAGTTGGACGAACGCGGGTGCCCAGAGACCTAAACACCCTCTCGTGCTCCCGAGAGATGGGCTAGCCCAATTCATCTGCTCGGAACCAGCAGCATGGACCCTTGGAGCAGCGGTTGCGCGAGAGGTGCTGACGGAGAAGAAACTATGCGGGACGCAGAGAAGAGCGAGTTACGACAGGATTAGCTCAAGAAAAGGAAATTATTTCTTTTGTCACAAGGCACGCCAGCCAGAGAGCAGACTTCGCCAAACAAGCAGGCGAACCTGGTTAGATAGTTCGGATGTCACCCCCACGGCCCATTAAACTAAGATCTGGGCTGTGTCAAGGGCGTTATGAGAGGCAGGTTTTAGTGGGTAGGGGCGCGGACCATCGCGCCGAGTCCCACACACCAGAATGGAGATAAGGGGCCGTTTGCCTTTCTCCAGTTTGACGGTGCGTAAAATAAAATTTCCTCCTCTCTCTCTAAAAAAAAAAATATGTATATATATATATATATATATCTAGAGTTCCCCTAAAGTTCTTGTGTCATTCAGCTCGTTGAGCGATGGGTCAATTACTAGTCTTCGTGGAATAAGAAATGGGTGCGCTTGCAAACTCCGAGACTTAAATAACCATGCGGGCTCCGCATTGTGAAATAGGCCTAGGACCTGATTGTGCACACTCTTAGCAGATGGTTTCGTTTTAATGCGCGTAATGAAGGTATTGCGGGAGTCGAGTGCCACCCCTACAAGTGCTGTGGGTGTCGATCCCGTCAGGTCAAGAAGGTTCGTGCCGCAAATATTTTGACCTGTTGTGGGTCAAGGAGGGTGTCGAGCTGCTCTTTCTGCCGACAGTTTTGGCTAGAACTCTACGGACTATAAGTGCACACGCGACATACTATTTTGTTATTCGTCTTAACGGCGAAAGAACGATCTTACATGGCCTAAATGTCCTAAATGCTGAGCAAGCGGTTTGAGTGTGTGGTTCACTTCGTAGAACTGATATTTGTAGAACTCCGGTTTGACCTTTTGAGTTGGTCTACAATCTTGTGGCTAGATCTTCTTTTTCTGATGGGTCACCTCGCCCAGTTCCTCGGGTATCTATTCATTTTTTTAAAGGACTAATTGGAAAATGCGGTACGCACACGTGGACACTACCGCAGAGAACTCGTCTGCAAGTGTGGGCCGGTAGTGGGGGGCTCCAACCCACTAAAAGCCAGTCATGTTCCAATCCCCGCACCCGATCGGAAACTGCATAAAGATAACTTCAAACGATCGAAGGGGGAGAGTAGTTTAAGAATTTAGCTATCCCGGGATGCCCCGCGGGATGGTGACATGCAGTAACGGTTTTTCTTCTCCTTGGCGCGCAGGATGTTCTCCATGGTGCGAACAATGGCACGTGCGCTGGTCCAGTCGTCGCGTGACTTAATCATAAGCTATATGAGCGTTCCAAGGGTGTCAGCCTTAGGTAGACACACACGCTGAGAGGCTCATTCCGGGCACCATAAAACCGCTCATTCCGGGCACCTATGTTGGAGATGTGGTGTTCCCAATTCTAAACAAGTAGGACTGAAAATCACCGTGTCCGGATTGTATCCATTATGCGCCCATCTAACGAACGGTATTTACTCAATACAAGCATATCCGCAAATGTTATCACTAAGAAACATTTTTAAGTATGAACCATATTTAAGATTGATTCTAAAATGTTTTCTCTTTTTCTTTCCCTGATAAAACAATAGTCACAATAAATGGCGTGCGCTGTTATTGGAGCTTCGGATCGTAGCGCATGTGCAAACGTGTTACTGAGTGCCGTGTGACTAAGGCAATAATGACATGTACTTCTTACAAACAAACAAAAAAAAGACCTGTCGGCCAAGAGTCTACTGACTCGGCATATTGGCACCTTAAGTACGACTTCCTGAAGCGAACGCTAAGTATATATATATTCCTGGGTCGTTTATGTATCGCTATTCGGTAACCCAGTCCTAGCCGGTTAAACCAACTTTGTCGAGCGGTAGATGTACTGTCTTGTTCGCGCGGTAAACATAGATGCCCATACATCCCCAATTTGGCTGTTATCTTTGTTGTTGTTGTAGACAATCTCACAATGACGATTCTTGTAGTAATGCATTCAGTCATAGTTAAATCACAGCACGCTTTATTTACGAGCATGTGATAACACGCTCGCATAGTTGCAGCTGTCTCATCCGATTGGTTACTATCAACGCATCCTTGCATCCACGTTCTTCTTCTCAACTCGTTTTCCTACCTGTAGACGTGCTAGCAGACAAAAAATGACTATCTAAATGAAGGCCTTTGTAATAATAATACTAATAATGGAGTGGCACAGATTCTCGTACGCGGGCTCTCAGCCTTACGAATCATGGGACCGTAATGTTGCAATGTACATACGAAATTAGAAATAAAACGCACTTTATTAACACACTTTAAAAACACGATGGTGGCACGCGGCTGTGCTACTACTGCTGCTGCTGCTGCTGTTGTCGCTGCTGCTGCTGATCATCAACGTCATGGCGCGGTCAATGCTGACGCGGACGGTGGAGCGGACGGCTTTCCTGGAGTTTCACGCTAACTGTGAGTCTGCCGTCGGCATATCGGCGTTGCGGCACACACCACGATGGACGGCAGACGACGAAAGAGAAGCGAATGCGGTCACGCGAATGCGGCGGTTATGATGCTTTCATCGTCTCTCGTTGACGTTTGAGCCGCTTGAGCTAGGCGGCATATGTCTCTTGCGATTCACCATCATCATAGGCGTCGTACTCGGCGGAGCGGTAACGCTTCTTCGCCGCCTCGATAGCTTCGTTCCGTTCGCGCATTAAGTTCTCGAAAGGCATCTGTTGGTGCTATGCAGTCATAAGACAAAGATTCATTATGCTGATGAAATAATAATAACAATAATAATAATAATAATAATATTTTTTTACAAGGGTTTATTTTATCAATATGTACATGTATCACAATTACTTACATATCACTTTAATAACATCTACAATATTGCATATAGTATTCTTATTGCTTGAGTGTCGGTGACCACTCAGCATCATCTTGGCGTTGCCTCTCTGTAATTCTAATGACACTTCTCTCGGAGGAACGCGGTCGATCTTGGCTTCCGCTGTGGCCTCAAATAGCTTCTTTCCAAGCTCTTTTGCCAGTTTGAGTGCATCCTTGCCCCAAACGCCAGATGACTCGAGGCCGAACGCCATTACAACGTGGTCTTCAAGAAGATGCGCGTATAGGCGCCGTTTGTGCATCTCCCGTTGGTGGATAATGTGACCGACGCCCGCGTTGGCTAGTGCACGGTAGCCGAGAGCGTACGTGTCTGAAACAGTCACGTCCCACGCCAGCGGCCGATTATGGTCCCAGTCTCGGCTGGCGGCACGGAACTGGTCATTGGTCAGCTTACTGCCGACTAGCTCGGACGGAAACACGTCGAGCCACGCTCCAGCGGCGTCGGATGAAAACGCTTTCAGTCAAATGCCGTCAACATCTGACTCGGAGGCCGACAGAAGAGTGGGGTAAGTGGGTAGCCTGAGTGGCGATTTGGTCCCACCCCTTCTGCCTAGTGACCTGTTCCTCAGATGGACGACCAGACTGACGCGCATCCTGGATCCGAGCGGCGTCTTGTTGGTGGCTGATGAGTCCGCCGGCAGTAGCGGCCACTGCAGAGGCGCAGCTGTGCGACGAAGCAAGGAAAGCGGGTAAGGCAAGGTCCGTGGCCGAACGAATGCCCATTCCACCCAGCCGGACCGGTAAGCTTGCCTGCGTCCATGACTTATCATCAAGCGTTAGGTCAAGGATGTATTCCAAGGCTCTCCTCACCTGGTCGTCGAGGTTCAGAGTTTCTGACGGTAGAAGGAAGACACGTGAGGCCCGTAGTACATACAGGACCTTTTGCACTCCCATTGCGTGCCGGAGCAGGAAGTAGGCTTGATGTCTACCGAAATGGTCCAGCCTCTGGTAAAGCCGGGAAAGTTGTTCTCCCTTCTCACCGCCGTACCCAGCAGGTCCAAATCACATCGATCCTTTACAAGGATGCCCGGGAGGTTGCTGTTAAATTCAGCGATCATCTGCTGTCTCTCTTCGTCCTCAAAACCCTGTAGAAATAGCTCGCATTTAGATGGGTTAAGCTGCAGCTCGCTCCACTGCTCGAACGCTCTGAGATCCTTGATGTCTCTGAGTAACACCGAAGGATCGTTGTCCAGAAGGGTCCCATCGTCGAGGTAAAACAAAGGGGCCTTGGATGTCACCTGCTTGACGTACTGATGCAGCAGCAGGCTAAACGCAAGAGGAGCCGCTACGTCTCCCTGCTGACAACCGGCTGATGACCTAATTTCAACTTCACCAAATCTATTTTTGGAGGCAGCATTTTTCGTTGTGTTCGAGAAAGGTGCGAGTTGTGTGAGCAATTATTTCTGCACAATTTTGAGTGGCGTACCCCATCTGCCGTGGCTGCAGGTAGCTTTTCACATTGACCTGGGGAAGCAGGGTCTTTGTGGCCAATCTTCGCAGAGTGCAGCCGACGGCTATGGGTCGGTATCCTCCGGTTTTCTTTTTCAGAGCGATAAGCCACCCTCCATATATCGACGTTTCTCATAGCCTCCGGAACTTGCCCGTTACGTATGATGTCGCATACTTTGGCGAGTGTTTCCAGTACATCGTTGTGGTCTCCGTTAGCAGGGAAAAGGCATTTTAGATGGTCAGGCGTGAGGCCGTCGAGGCCTCCCGCCGCATCGGATGGAAAGGAGCGAAGAGCCTTGGCAACATCCTCGCCTAAGCACGACCCGACCGCTGGCAAGCCGAAAGGGGACGGTGGCACCACGTCCCCTGCAGGAGCAGGAGGATGTTTTGCCACCATCTCATTAATCGATTCCTCCGTTACGGGCGCAATCGTGTCATCGGATGACAAGATCCTAATGGCGCTCCGCACATTAAAATCCATGGAAAGCTTGTGAGCAGCGATCTGAGCGCGAGCTTTAGCTGTCAGTATACGTTTGCCTCGACCCTCAGCTTCCACGCAAGTGAGAGCGGCACCCCCGAAAAGGACCACCTTTTCTTTGACTACGCTGGCCAAGCTATGGCCTCCCTGGGTTTCTTTTTCGACGTGGAGGACTTTTGGGGCGAGGGTAAGCAGCGCGGTCCAGCTTGCTTCGTCATTCTTTTTCACGACGTCTTTAAGCAGACGGTGGAAGAGTCCGCGCAAGGGTATTCTCGCTCCCTTTGGGATCCTGCGCAGCACCTTGCGTGTCATCTTGGCATTGGCGAGTAGCTTGTGAACTGAAAGGGGAGAAGAGGGCGGCAGGTGATCATCAGGTGTCGGGCCTCCGTTCACTGGAGACTGGCTGGCGGAATGACGAGAGGGTTCTACCAGTGGAGCGTGCGGAGAAGGCAGCGGCTGTGAGACGCTGCTAAGAGTGGCAGCGGCCTGTTGAAGCACAGCTGGCCCACTAGATTCGGCTATCTTTTTCTTATAAGTTCTTCCTGCGTGAATCTGCACACCCCTCTTTGTAGGAAAGCACATCGAACACCACGGGCATTGAAACTCATTAGCCATTGCTGTTGCTTCTCCTTTGAAACAGAGCAGTTGCTGGCTTTGCTGCGGCTGTCCACTTCTCATGCCTTGCGGTTCCAAGTGAAAATCCCGTTTTTATTGTCGGCGCGGTGAGTTTTTGCATGTTCCAAACTCAAAATGTAGGTTGGGCAGCCGTTAGAATTCGAATTTGAATGGAAGCGGCGTGCCTCTCGGAGCCTCCGGGCCGTTATGCTGGTGGTTTTGTTTTGCTTCATCGTGTCATAGTTAGAACTTCTCAGCGTCTTAGCCGCTGGCTTCTCCGTCGAACGGCCACACACAGTACACCAAAATGATCACTGAGTAACACTCATGACTCTGGTATGTCACTTGCTAAGTTTACCGTCCTGCACACACACGGATAAGTGTGTTCCCTAGGAGCTCCATACGCACACGTCCGCACTGCTTGGCGCCAAGCATAATAATAATAATAATAGTAAATAAACAGTAATAGTACAGATTTACTACTAATGATGCCAACATCCTCCTACATCATGCAGGTCAACATTCAGTAGATATCCAAATGAGTTATCAGGGCTATCAAGGGGATGTCAACGCTATCGATCGACGCGACCGTACGAACTGTATGTACACAATTTACAGTCAAACGTCCGTGAATAATCGTGTTCGGAGTCTCTGAGTGTTTAATGCGCTTAATGCGGCACTGATAATAAAATAATTGCTACAAATTTACGCAATATGGGAAACATTTAAAACAAATAACATTTTTACAAAACTCCGTACACAATCACAGCGAGAATATGATTTCTATAATACATATTTTCTAATATGTATTATAGAATCATATCTATTTTTACAGTAGTTATTTGTATCTTATATTTCCGATCGTTTCGCCGTTATAACGTGTTGTAAATCATATGCCGCTCATTTAACACCTTTCTTCACTTACTCAAATCGTAATACGCTTGTCTTCATGGGTTTTGCCTCGTCTAGGTGGACTGTCTACTTTAGACCTTTAGACAACCGGTGCTGGCTAATTCAGTCTCTATGATTCACTGGGCTACTTTCAAAAATAGTCCCGTGGATGTTTTTACGCTAAGTCGCTTAACACATCTATTTTACATTCCTAAAGACACCTGTTCCCACGTTGAACTTTCAAGGACAGCTTTTGACGGCGGAAGACGTTTTGTAGCGGCGGTGGTTTAGGCGGCTAATGCACCTATCGAAACGGGGCGCTGCCATGGCGACCATCGTTAGCAAAACAATCGCAAGTTTGAGCCCCGGCCGTGCTGGTTGTATTTGTTGGACGTGGCTGTCATTGCCCTGCTGCTACATACCTATGCTGGAAGAAACCTATATAACTCCAGTACGAGAACGCGATGGCGACAGATGCATTTAGACGATATCGTGTCACAGGCAACTTAGCCCATTACGAGCTAAATTGTGTTTAAAAAAACGTGCCCCAGACGGTTATCGCCGGTGGCTAGTTTTGTGCCTTTCTTGCACGTTCTGTTGATTATGACTGTTTCGCTATTTTAACTTGTTATAACTAATGGCATACTTAATGAAGCCGCGGGCGGGTTTGAGGTTCACTTGGGCGCTGCGAGTTTATCTTTAATGCTGAAGAGTGAGTTCAAAAGCTCAGGCTTCCTGCATTGCCCGGTTTCTCTCATCACGCTGGTAGAAAAATCTAGGGTAGCCATGAGAGTCATTCGCATGTAACCCCTTGCAGTTAAGCTAGGCATTGAGAAGTTAAATGACATTATATATATATATATATATATATATGCAAAATCTTAACTTACAGCTTGCTGTAGCAACAAATTGGGTTCACGACCGAGTTCCTCGGGGACCCCGCGGTAGTCGGGGGTTGTCTGCGCCTGTCTCGGGATCCTGTGATGTTTGGGACTAGCCGGTACTGTTGCTCCTTCCTCCCAATTACGTAGCTAAACGGAATGAATAGTTACTGAGGGGAGCACCAGAGGCCACAACCTGTTTCACTGGATGTAATGTTTTTGTTGCTGAACTATTATTATTATTATTATTTTTTTTTTAAAGTTTCTCTATTATGATCATTATCATTATCATTATCATTCATAACCATAACCATAACCATAACCATTACCATAACCATTACCATTACATCATTTACCACCATTACCATTACCATTACATCATTTTACCAACCATTACCATAACCATTACCATTACATCATTTTACCAACCTTACCATTACCATTACATCTCATTTTACCAACCATTACCATTACCATTACCATCTTACCATTTTACCATTTTACCATTGTACCATTGTACCATTGTACCATTGTACCATTGTACCATTGTACCATTGTACCATTGTACCATTGTACCATTGTACCATTGTACCATTGTACCATTGTACCATTGTACCATTGTACCATTGTACCATTGTACCATTGTACCATTGTACCATTGTACCATTGTCCTTGTACCATTGTTACCATTGTACCATTGTACCATTGTACCATTGTACCATTGTACCATTGTACCATTGTACCATTGTACCATTGTACCATTGTACCCATTGTACCATTTTACCATTTACCATTGTACCATTTACCATTGTACCATTGTACCATTGTACCATTGTACCATTGTACCATTTTACCATTTTACCATTTTACCATTTTACCATTTTACCATTTACCATTTTACCATTTTACCATTTTACATTTTACCATTTTACCATTTTACCATTTTACCATTTTAATTTTAACCATTTTACCATTTTACCATTTTACCATTTTAACCATTTTACCATTTTACCATTTTACCATTTTACCATTTTACCATTTTGTCATTTTGTCATTTTGTCCCATTTTGTCATTTTGTCATTTTGTCATTTTATCATTTTATCATTTTGTCATTTTGTCATTTATCATTTTATCATTTTGTCATTTTTGTCATTTTGTCATTTGTCTTTTGTCATTTTGTCATTTTGTCATTTTGTCATTTTGTCCATTTTGTCATTTTGTCATTTTGTCATTTTGTCATTTTGTCATTTTGTCATTTTATCATTTTATCATTTTATCATTTTATCATTTTTATCATTTTATCATTATTATCATTATTATCATTATTATCATTATTATCATTATTATCATTATTATCATTATTATCATTATTATCATTATTATCATTATTATCATTATTATCATTATTATCATTATTATCATTATTATCATTATTATCATTATTATCATTATTATCATTATTCATTATATTATTATCATTATTATCATTATCATTATTATTATTATTATTATTATTATTATTATTATTATTATTATTATTATTATTATTACATCATTTTACCAACCATTACCATAACCATTACCATTACATCATTTACCAACCATTACCATTACCATACTCATACCATTACCATTACCATTACATTGTAACCATTTTACCATTGTACCATACCATTGTACCATTGTACCATTGTACCATTGTACCATTGTACCATTGTACCATTGTACCATTGTACCATTGTACCATTGTACCATTGTACCATTGTACCATTGTACCATTGTACCATTGTATTGTACCATTGTACCATTGTACCATTGTACCATTGTACCATTGGTACATTGTACCATTGTACCATTGTACCATTGTACCATTGTACCATTGTACATTGTACCATTGTACCATTGTACCATTGTACCATGTACCATGTACCATTGTACCATGTACCATTGTACCATTGTACCATTGTACCATTGTACCATTGTACCATTGTACCATTGTACCATTGTACCATTGTACCATTGTACCATTGTACCATTGTACCATTGACCTTGTACCATTGTACCATTGTACCATTGTACAATTGTACCATTGTACCATTGTACCATTGTACCATTGTACCATTGTACCATTGTACATGTACCATTGTACCATTGTCCATTGTACCATTGTACCATTGTACCATTGTACCATTGTACCATGTAACCATTGTACCATTGTACCATTGACCATTGTACCATTGTACCATTGTACCATTGTACCATTGTACCATTGTACCATTGTACCATTGTACCATTGTACCATTGTACCATTGTACCATTGTACCATTGTACCATTGTACCATTGTTTACCATTTTACCATTTACCATTTACCATTTACCATTTACCATTGTACCATTTACATTTACCATTTTACCATTTTACCATTTACATTTTACCATTTATTTCATTTATTACCCATTGTCATTTTGTCCATTTATTCATTTCATTTTCATTTTTCATTTTGTCCATTTTGTCATTGTTCCATTTTCATTTTCCATTTTTATCATTTATCATTTTAACATTTTATCATTTTTATCATTTTGTCATTTTCATTTTCATGTCATTTTGTCATTTTGTCATTTTGTCATTTTGTCATTTTCATTTTCATTTGTCATTTTGTCATTTTGTCATTTTGTCATTTTATGTCATTTTTATCATTTATCATTTTGTCCTTTTTCATTTTTCATTTTCATTTTCATTTTATCATTTTATCATTTTATCATTTATCATTTATCATTATTATCATTTCATTATTATCATTATTATCATATTATCATTAGTATCATTATTATCATTATTCATTATCATTATTATTATATTATTATTATTATTATTATTATTATTATTATTATTATTATTATTATTATCTTGGCGTTGCCTCTCTGTAGTTCTAATGACACTCTCTGTCGGAGGAACGCGGTCGATCTTGGCTCCGTTGTGGCCTCAAATAGCTTCTTTCCTAGCTCGTTTGTCAGTTTGAGTGCATCCCCAAACGCCAGATGACTCGAGGCCGAACGCCATTACAACGTGGACCTCAAGAAGATGCGCGTATAGGCGCCGACAGAGAGGCAACGCCAAGATGATGCTGAGTGGCCACCGACACTCAAGCAATTAAAATAGTATATGCAATATTGTAGATGTTATATAAGTGATATGTTTGTAATTGTGATACATGTACATATGTATAAAAATAAACCCTTGTTAAAAAAACAAAACAAAAAAACATTATTATTATTGTTTATTGCTGATCATACAATTGTGAGGTATGAAGATGTATTAATATATAATTAAATATATTGGTAGCAGTCTCTTCCTCTCAAAACATTGACCCGATTATACAGGCAGCGTTACCTCTGCATACGGCCCGCGAGAGCAACTGCCGCAGGAACTCGCTCTCTCGTTGGTCGCCTGTGTTCTCCTGTATCCGCTCGCCAAGCTCTTTAATGAATCTTCTTGTGTTTTTACTAGCGGGACCTAGTGTTTCCATAGCGATAGGCACGACGTGGTATCTGGGTTCTAAGTCCCCGTACTTTCGTATTTTTTCTCGATCTGCATGTTCGGCGACCCAGCCGGCCTCAAGGGCACTGTGTCGCAGGTAGGACGGGGCAACAGTGCAGGATAATGTTGTATCCCATGCCAGATACTTACTGCAAGACCACAATAGAATAGTGACTCCGGCGGGCCTCCTGTCACTGCTTGTATCGAGTCTGGGCTCCAGCGTACTCTGTATGCCTGCACGACGCAGGGCTCTCCTTACGATCGAGTTAAGTTCCGCGTGCCTAGCGGCTCTTCCTTGGCTTTTGATGCAGCTCAGGGGGTGAAGGCCGTTACTCTTTACAGGCGTCCCACAAGCTGCAGGTGTATGACTCGCATATGGGAGCTCCAATTCGAAGCGCTGTCACCATGCGGAAGGAGGTATTGTCCAGCATGGTGCCCAGCTGCGGCGAGGGTAGAGCCCTTAGGTATCCGCTACTGAAGGTGTCTCGGGCGGCTATAAAAACCGCTCTCTCCGTGGGGGATTGCATGCTATCGAGAAAACTTCGACACACAATGTTGTACCTATAACCGTATGCTGTGTAGGGCGCTCCTCCCAGGGACCAGGGCCTATGACGTGCCTTGCAGCTAGCTTGGCTTTGTCTTTCGTCACTTGTATTACATGACGAATATTAGGCTCGACGAGGGTCCCAGCGAGTGGTGCAAATTCTAGTAGCGAAGCTGCATAACATACAGGCGCAAGCTCCGTCACGGACCTGATGCCAAGCCCCCCTTCCCTAAAGGGAAGCGTTGCCCTTTGCCAGGTATGGTAAGTCGGGGTGACGTTCAGAACTTCGCCTAGAATTTCCCTTGCGGTGTCGTCGAAGTCCTGCAGGCCGGCCCGCTCGCTGCTCGCTGGGGAGGCCCGCAGGATGTAATTCAGCCTTGGCGAGCCTAAGCTATATCTCCATAGACAAAGAGCTGCCTGTGGGTGCATTGCGATGAGACGGGGTTTGATCCGCAAAAGCGCGTTGCGCTTAACTATAATCGTCATAAGAATTCTTCGAGCTCCAATCGGGGCACCTAGAATTTCCAGGCCCGCCTGATCAACTCTCTTCGATTTGGGCAAGAAGTTTTCGATGGTTCTGAACATTTCGCCCTGCTCATAAGGATCTCCGCAACTGAGTTTACTGGGCCTCCCGTCGTCCAGATACCAAACGTTTAATGGACTGTCCATACGGGTCACTAACTCAGAGATTCTAATACTAAACAGAGCGAGGCCGAGCGGATCGCCCTGTTGTACACCGTTGGATGAAAGGAGAGGTTCCTTATCGGCCCAAGATGGTAGCAATGGCTTGCTAGAGCTCTGCAATATAAATGGGAAAAGCTAGGGCACTTTCGATTTCACCTTATTGAGAGCTACGTCGCGTCGGATGGTGTTAAAGGCATTTCGAAAATCGAGCTTACCACCACCTGTGAGGGACCGTCCGCCTCTACGAATCCTCGAACCGCGTGTGCTGCAGCCTCGGCCCCGCCTTTTACTTAAACACCCAACTTGCTTTGGCGTAACGGCACTAATAATCGCTCTTCGATTTACCACGATTGCAACTTTTGCAGCCAGCCTCCGCAAGGTGAGGCCACATGCTATGGGCCGAATGGTGCCGTCTTTCTTTTTCAGTGCTGTCAGTTCGGCTCCGTAAAAAATCGGAAGGCAAAAGGATGGTAGTTTACCGTTCAAAGCCAAATTAACCAGGAAACACAATTCCGTCAATAATCTCTCGGAAAAGAGCACCATACAATCCAGCATATTGCGTAGGTGACGAGGCCGGAGTCTGTCGAGTCCAGGGCCGGATGCCAGCGCAAAAGATCGTACAACGTCGGCTATTAGTTTCTCCTGCGCAACACATCTTTCCTGAGGATTCGGTGCTGGAAGATTATCGATACTTGCGCTGGTCGGCTGGGCGGGATGCTTGTTTACGAGCTCCTGATAGGTATGGTCATCTGGTGGTGCAAAGGTGTCAACGGACAGGAGAGTGTGACCCGCCAACCGGATATCTCCCTTTGCCAGCTTGCGTTCTGCCATCGTGGCTCTGTGACGATCAAGGTGATGCTTTTTGGAGATCCGTATATTGTCGCTGTGATGCTCTTCGGCAACATTCTCTAGCACCCTCCAGTGAGAATCGGCAAGGTTTTTCCTAATAATTTGGCATAGTGTGGTGTCTTTGCTTTTTTGCTCGGGAACTTTCAGCATGAGTAATGGCAGGGTGATTATATTGTGCCAAGAGGGGTAATCCTGCTTTAAGTTAAAATTTGCGAGGGCCTCTGCATACGCCGCGGAACAAATTTCCCCGACTCCCCTAGGGATTATTCTCACTAGCCTGATGGTTTTGCGAGCATTGGACAGAGTTCGGATGAGAATCTTTGGGTCGTGATTTTGTATCGTTGAAATCGGGTCGGCGTGCTCTTAGGGCTCTGTGCTCCTTGCACTGTCAAAAGGAAGTCTGCTGGGTGGAGTATGGGTCCTATGCACACGGGTTTTATGCATGCGTAGGCCGCGGAGAGATTTTACTGCTTTTCTACAAATATCACGAATAAATAATTGTTGGGAAAGCATTGGCAAGTGATCGGGACTTGTTGGGGGTGGTTGAGTACTCATTACTTGGCTGCGGTCGCTTCTGAATTATCTTTATACAAGCCTGTCAAGACCGATGTGTTTCTCTCGTTACTTCCTTCAAAAACAGCGATCAAGAAGGGGTTTCCTCCCTCTGATTCGAGGGACTCTAGCACCTTTGCAATAGTCGAGCCCGGTGGCGCGGTGGCATGCGTCTGCGCCTCGCAACCGGAGGAAACACATAGGTGCGCGGGTTCGAGTTCCACCGTTGCACATTTGTATTTATGGGAGTCCGTCTACGAAGCAATGCGAAAAGCAGTCCCATGGACGTTAAATCTTGGCTGAGAGTCAGCCCCGAAAGGATTTTTTTGAGCACCTTTGCAATGAGTGGTTTTTTTTCCGCCATGAAGATAGTAATCCTTTGACGAGCTTCCAAAGTTGTATAATGCCATCGACAATATAGGATGCTTGTGGCGGAGCAGGACATATTTTGTGCTTCCGCGGTAGAGTGCTGCTTGCTGAGTTTTTGGTCTACTCAGAGTGGTGGCGGGCATCTTTTTAAGGGGAGTCGGCGGTAGAAGGTGGCACAGTATATTACCCTCTTTGTCACAGACTTGTTTTGGGCCTGACTTTTTAGCAATGTCCGCGTATGACCTCCCAGGTTCCATTTGTGTTTCTACGCAACTCGCTGACGTATGCAGCGGTGTGGAGAATGAAGGAAAGTCTTCCGCGATGTTCTCAAATCGGGTGGCGACCCTTAAATACAATTTTTGCTTCTCTGCCTCTGCGTAAACTCTTTTGACACCACATCTTCCATCGGTTGCTGTGTGAGGCTAGCCACAATTCGCACATCGGGCTTTGCTTTGGCAGGCCCACATCTAATGACCCGGTTTACCGCATTTTCTGCAAGTGGGATTACCCCTTTTTGTACATTCAGAGAGACTTGTGTCCGAACTGATGACACGAAAGACATTGCAATGGTGAACCGGGGCATAGGATAACGTTGAACATGTCATCAACTATTGTCACTTCGGCCAGGGGGGTTTTGTCGAATCTTAGGCTTACACGGCTTGAAGGTTTCATTACTTTCACGTTCTCTTTATTTTTCCCCAGGTCGGTAGTGGCGTACATCTCTCTGCGAACTTCTTCTACGCCTTAGACATTCTAATAAATCTTTCTCGGAAAACTGCAGGTACACCTGTGATTCGTCCCCACAACTCCGAGTTGTCGGCGACTAGACGTATAGGTGGACCACACACTACTTGCAGGGCCCTGGCATGGTCAATCTGGTTTGGCTGAGCTACACGGATTGCCAGTTTACCGAGATTGGTGATCCGTGCGTCGGCACCCGGAATAATTTTTCGTATTTTTTTTTAAATCTTAAAAACACTTAAACCCTTTAAGGAATCTAGTGCGTCAGGGCATTCGAAAAATATCTCGAAAGCGCTGTTATCGGCGCCGCTCGATGTGCTCTGTCCCATTGTCTTGGCCACTTTTTGTTGAGCAGCGCTGATGGCACGTTCGGCTCTTGTATTCACATAAGTCCAGCCGGAGCTGTCAGTTATTATTAATATTATTGCACGTTAAAAGCGTGTGATTTACGTCATCGGTCTCGGCGGCGTCTCGCAAGGCTAATGTCTACTTCAGTCTTTCCGATCATCACCATGTAGGCCTGCAAGCTGCCATGACCGATGAGGTCTTGGGTTAGGTAGTACGTGTTTTAAGTGCTTGGTCTTGGTATAAGGGTATATTCTTCTCTATCCGTTGTGGCCAAGGTTGTATGCGGACAATCCAACGCAGCATCTGTGGACACCGTCATGTACGCTCTGGTAAATCTAATGGCACGCACTCTCTGCGCTTTTTGGGATTACACCCAGTTCGCGCTGTTAAAAAGCATTCTTTACAACTAACGATATCAGGAGGCAACGTTTACGTGCTTTAAGGCTTTTCTGTGTCTCTACGTCGGCCTCAGCAAGTATCTTGCTGATGGACCAGAGCGTTGACCTCACTTCACGAAACCCGTGCTGGTCCTCTGAGAACGAGATTTGCGATCGATTGCGTCATTAAGTCTGTCCGCGAGTATTGACTCCACGTCCTTGATAACTATGTTAAGGATGCAGATTGGCCTGTAGGCTGAGGCCGAGCATGTCTCCTGCTCTGCATTGGAATGAAAGCTAGGGCGGTTCTCCCAATCTTCTGGAAATCGCCCCCTTCTCAATAGTGCGCCTACGACCGTCTTAGAGGCACTTCATCGCTTCCGGAAATTTGCCGTCGGGGCCTGGGGTTGTGCCCTCCGATATCCTTTCAGCCGCTCGCTGGATCTTCTGGAGTGTTACATGCGGAATATTCTCCTTATTCAACGCTATCGAATCTCTGCCTTCCCCAGTCTGCGTCAAAAAAAAAAAGGTGACACACAATGGCTTCTGTCAGATCCCAGCTTTCGCGCCCAGTTTGCTCATTACGATTTTGTAGGGCCACACGTCCTGCTACCGCTTTCGGGTGTAAACCAAAAAAAATCCGTTCGGCCAACCATTCCATCAGGAATTATCCCCGAAAATTGGTGCGCCTACTACCTTTAAAGCACAGATGCCGCGTTGAACTCTCCCGTGATTATCTGGCTCTGATGCTCCCGCTTCTGACGCTGACATCCATTGTCTCAATGTATTCGGTAAATTCTTCTTGGCCTCTGTTAAGGGAGAGGTAGCAGTTATAAAATATCGCGCCGCCGTCGACCTGTATTCAGGTGAACCCCTTTCCGTGACCCCTATTCCCGGATTGCGATGTGTTTTTGACAGTTCGTCACAACAAATCGCGGTGTCCGCTCTTTCGCCTACCGTCCATTTCTTTTTGTCCGTTGCCTTTGTCAGGGCCTAATATGGCTCTGACAACAGGCATGTCTCCAAACCCAACCAAAGCTGTCTACCGCTGCCGCCAGGAGATCATGTGCGACCCTGCACCTACTAAAAATAACATGCAAGACCTTAATTTTCATATGTCGAGTGCCTTGTTCCGTTCGTACCGCCGTAGCGGCACCTGCGACTGCTTTTCTGACCGAAGTGGGAGGCCTCGTCACCTGTCTTCTTAGATACATAGGTCTAATTATAATGTTTCTGCTGCCGATCGTCTGGTTTAGGCGCGACAGGTCGGCGGTGGTAAACGTGCCTTATTGTCGCTAGCATGTCGCCGAACGGTCTCATGTCGGGGTTGCTTATGGCAGTTTCGATCTAGTGGTTGGTAACAGTGGCTTGGTCATCGCGGTGCACGTAGGTTCAGATGCTCGGTCGGCTGCTGTGGCGACGTACTGACGCCATCGGCTATAGAAGACGTAGTTTGTTGGTTGTTCTGTTACTGCGCTGTGTCTAACGTAGTCAAAATGTACGCGTATTTCAGCAGTCGATTGTTCGCATTCGATCGACTCGAGTCCTCTAATTTTTCCGCATCTATTCCTACTAACGACGACATCACTTAACCTAGAGCACGCGAACGAGCTCAAAGAGAATGGACTACTATGGCATGCACATAATACTTTTGTGGTAAAAATTCACCAATATTGTAGTTATTTTGGCCACTTTCAATTCTCGCATATTCCCATTTTGAAGACATATGCGATGATAGTGTCTTCGTAATTAAATTACTGTATTTTAGACATAGCAACAACTGTCATAGCGTAATAGCAGTTTGTCTTTATTTCTGCTTTCATTCCGGCCGGGCCTTACTAATAGTTAGTAGAGTAACTACCGATAACAGCGATCATCTACGGTAAGTGTGTTTGGTACAGTGTTGCGTTGAATGGTATGCAAGAAAAGCGTGCAAATGCCGCAACGAGGCTGACCGCCGGTCGAAATTTGTGTAGTGCTTTGCTTTCTGATGTACCATTTTTGGTTACGTTACGCGTCGAGCAAATAGGGCTTATCAGCAAGAACAGGAGGAACAGTCGATGAGTGGTTTCTGCATGGCAGTGGCCCTGTGACACATATGCATGCGGCGTTGTTGCACTGCCGGAGCCTTGCGTGGCACCACATTTTCATTTGGACTCAATTCAATTTTCAATTTCAAACGTGGTTTATTTACGGAACTGCATTTCACAACGCTTAAGTCAAGCACAAGAACATCAAAACAGCAGTTGGTGTGTTTAATAGAACGTGAACAACATTTAAGGCTACACAATTTGTCACATACATAGATGTGCGATAAAGTCACAGTCATGGTAAATTGGTCGGCCTGCACATCACAATGGCGCCCGCTCGAAAAATGTAACTGAAGTCTGAATGCACGCGCAACTAGGGAATCCAAAGTGACGAACTACAAACGAATGCCCATGCGAAATAATAACTGCTTATCCATACATATAGTTCTAGTGTAAAAGCTGTACCTGCGGACAGTCTACATATGGATAGTTCCTATTCGAGACATCACCGAGGCATTACGCGGCACACGAATTGTTTGTATTCATGGCTGTAAATTACATCCAGTCAACTAACTTAAGGCACATATATTGAGTCGAATTGAAAAATTCTAATTCCATACAAAAGAACTCGTACCTTTATAAACGCCTTATACGATAGGACGCCTGCAAATATTGCAAGCGCTAGGGATGCCAACAGAACCACCGTGAGTATGCACTGGCAGAGTTTCTGTAACAGTTCCAAAAATATAAATGCACAGCACACACACACATGTAAATATAGACACATAAGGGTTTAATAAACGGCCCATTATTATATTTGTTACAATTGTCTTACATATTTCGTTCTAATACAATATGTCATGATTCGCTGAACGTAGAGAAAATGACTAAAAATGTTCTTTTTTTACGACAGAAAGTTCAATTACGAGTTAACCGATTATATGCATTCAAAAAGTACTCTCCACTGTTAACCACACTTTTCTTCCATCTCTAGACTAAGACTTTCGGCTGTCATGGCAAATAATTCTGGTTTCTGCATCCCGAAGAATGCTTCCACGCGTGTTTTTATGTACTTTTCTGGCAAAAAAATAATTTCTTTCTCTGAACATCGTTCTGCAAACATCCGAATAGGCGCAATGTCCGGTGAGTACGGTGAACGCGGTGAAGTTTCCCAATCGAAGCTTGCCATCTTGGCAGGCCGGGTAAACTCACATACATTCTTGCGTTATCTTAGTGGGGAATAACGCCCTTCCTATTCACGAGGCTAACGCTCTTTCTATTCACGAGACTGTCTCCCAACTATTGGAGGGCGGCGAAAACCCGTCCGAGCTGATTACATTAGACATCTACTGTCTATCACTCGGCTACTAGAAAGAAGAAACTTATGGTGGACAATGCCATGCATGTTTCACCAAATACTGAGCAGAATCTTGCGCGAATGGGTTTTTGGCGTCTTCTGGGGAGACCCCAGGTAGGGCGCACGCCAGGACCTTCCACGTTTCACATTGTCGTAAACGACCCGACTGACTTTTCAATACAGGTAAGCACTTCGATTCAAGAACGGACACGCCGCATTGTGTCTGGCCAGCCAAAAAAACATTTCGCTAGACGCTCCACTTTGCTCATCGGCTCAACTTCAACATGATACCGTGGACGCGAAGGCAGGTGACGATGGTCGTGTGACTACCCTAAAGGCCACGGCTAGTTCTCGCGTAGCCGTAATCGGGGATTCTGTTTGAGATTCTTGCAAGCGACCTTCTTCGATCGTAATAAGCATTCCAGAAGGGCGCTCATTTAGAAGGCAGAATTGGGCAAACCAGCTGTCGCGCAAAGCCTCTGAAATGCTGTCCTCACCGAATAAATTCCCAGCTATTCGGACAGTTTCCGCAGCAGTAAGACCACATTTTTTGAAGTCATAAAATTGTCGCCTGTATCTGGAATTTTTCGTTGACAATTAGGACTGAGTTCATACAGCAAAAACATCGAATGAGATCACTTTACAAAGCTCTCGAAGAGTCTAAGATTATTTGCGCTCATATTTGTATATATATATACAATATATATATATATATATATATATATATATATATATATATATATATATATATATATATATACCATCTCTTTTTATTGAGACATCTGTGCTCCCGTTTTTTTCGATCATGGTCGAACATTTATCCACTCCGGCATTCACCTTGCCTAAATTGAGAACCATGAAAACTAATTTAGAAGTGACCGGTCTGGGTCTCAAGCCCAGGCCTCCCAAATGCAAGGCAAAGGTTTTTGCCACTAAGCCATCTTGCTCGGTATATATATATATATGTGTGTGTAAAAACAACAACCAAAATGTGAAGAAACAGCAGTGACGTTCAGCACATAAGCCATCTCCTACCTTTTTGCCGGCCGAAATGGTCATATGTTTTTCATCCTCTGGCTTGTCGGCCGCACCTGTCCTCGTTTTTTTGCGTTGCACGGGCGACGAGTTCATTGTCCCCGCCGCTTCACTGGCCATAATCTCTGTTCAGTCGGATTTAGTCGAGAGAATCCGCGAGTTTTTTCGCTGATGTTGATTGGTGTGCTGCGTAGGTGTGAAGCGGACGACTTCGTCGTTGCGCCAAATTTGAATGTCACCTCGGGGTTCTTACAAATCGTCTGTTAAGCGACTGCTACAGACTGGTATGATTTCTAGGTAAAGTTTTCGGGCTGACCCTCAGCCAAAATTTCGGCGCTGACGATTGCACCCACCATGCCACCGGTCTCGACAAACCGGTACGATTAGGACCTCCAATCTGCGCCCACTCGACATTAGTAGTTAGGTAGAACGGCACAACTCGAAGCTGTCAACGTGTACAGCTGCCTGATTCTGTATAGCTTAAGCTTATTTGTACTGAGTTGTGGTGGAGTGCTGCGCGTTAATCTAGAGGGTCGGGGCTCATGTATATATATATATATAGAAAAGATTGTGATAATTTATTAATAAATTACAATATGTTTGCACAGTCGGCAGTGCTCGCCTGTATTATATATATAGAAAATATTGTGATGATTTATTAATCATTTACAATACGTTTGCACACTCGGCAGTGCTCGCCTTATATATATATATATATATACTGTGTGCGACAAAAACGCTTGTTCGTTAAACTATTATACATCATATTTATTCATCACAGTTGTTGGTAGTAGGATTAATAATAATATAGGTAGATAATTGGTAGGTAAATTATTATTGTTGCTACTACGGTGAGGAAATTAGCCATCTTAGTCGCAGATCACTCGGCGTCGTGTTATCATTTTTACAATTATTCCAAACTGTATTATCAAACAATACATTTGTAATGATTGCTATTTTTTCCACATTAAAATTATCTAGATTTGTTCATGTCGGGTGGGATCCATTATAATTCGGCGCATATGCTACTTGCATAGTGAATGTTCAGAAAATGCGCTCTAACGTGTCGACCAAAGTCGTCACAGTGTGTCCGCTTCTCGTACGATATTATGTTCTAGATGTGCCTATGCTGTAGTGAGAGGAAGCGTACACGAAAATCAATGCGCTAAGTGAGCTGAGAAAATCTGCCCAAGAAGGGCTAGGGTGGTCGAAACAATTACTGAGGTTCTCCCCACTACTTGTTCTACTACCGCTTGGAGAGAAGCTTAAACACACCTCATCATAACGAAAGGTCGCACTTACCTGCTGCCCGCGAGCTTGGCGTAACACGCCGAGTTCAGCCATCTTTCAATTAGAGACATCTTAATAAAGCTTTAATATACTAATAAACAAATTGAATTCGTATGTATGTATAGTGTCCACCACCCCCATGACCGGGGTGCTCACAGATTGCCCGCGCATTTAGTGAGTTCCCGCGTCTTCGCTAGTAGGGTGGCGGCATCTTCTAATTGGCGCCATGCATTTAGCTTGCTTCGGCATTGCCGCCAACCGACTCTCTATATGACCGCGCTGCTTAACGGACACTGCTATCCTACAGTATCGTATTCAAATATTTTAGACATATCTTAGTCATGACCCTTACTAAGGTGCTCGATTTAGCGCAAACATAAGGAAGAATCTCTGAGACCACGAATGCGGCACAAATATTTCCTAACCTGAAGGGTCGCAGAACCACTCGAAGGAACACGCCAACTTACGCCGACTACGATGCTGCTGATGGCACCAATAGCTAGAATCCCAAACTTTACAAACACGTTTTCATATGGAGAATATACAGCCTACACCAGCCGAGCCTATATGGCCTGAACCGTCAACAACAGATCCCGGATCCAGAAAGGAAAAGGAAAGCACTTTTACCGCAGATCGATCCTTTCTAAGAAGTTCCTCAGCAGGATTATCAGTGCAAGACTCTAGCCGACTTGCTGTCCCGAATCTCGGAAAAAGCAAGTAAGTTGAAAAAATCTATAGCTAAAGTCGACGGAGAGTGCATACATTTCGCTCTTTCCAGGACATGTTCCACGTATTTGCTAAAACTAGATTTTTTTCAAATGTTTTCAATACAGTAAGGAGAGACTTGGTGAGGTCGAATCAACGTCTTTGCAAAATCAAGTCATAAGCAGCTTGGTTGAAATTGGAGTTGGAATTTCACCTAAAGACATCACAGCTCAGAGTGACAGCTCGTCCCTGGTAGGCAATCAGCATGCTCGTTCACTTATTGTCCAAGCCAACAATGACTCTACTGAGGCTCGGCGTAGGGCAACCGTTGCTATGCACGCAACCGATTGGCTACACACGGTGCATGCAATGCACCATTAGAAACCTTAATATATTTTGCGACTAATGAAATGCAGAAGAATTGGTGTTGGCCTCAGAGTCGGTACGCCATTCGTTCACCCTCACATATTCGATACGGGGAACCGGGAGGCCGTCGACCACGCCACGCGGGTATTTATGACACACTAGCAACGACCTCATGATCCTCATTCCAATCATTAACGGGGCCGGGCCCTTGTATGAAACGCCACCGTAACACAACTCGCTTTCTCCCTCAGTGGTCGGCTTCTTTTTGCCTCAGTTGCCAAAGTTGATTAAGCCGCTACCTCAGCAGAGAACAACAAAATGAACCTACACGCAAGCTGAGCATAGCCCACAGCTTCAGCCCAGTGGCATTCGACTTCAGACTTTGGGACCACCGGGCCGGGCCCCCTGTCTAAGAGACGATTCATTAAGTTTGGCAAACGTTTGAAGATGACTTCACGAGAGCCGCACAATTCTTACGCCAGACATTTTCCATTAACGTTTACTGGAGCAATGCGATCGTATCTGATTGTCCGCGTTATCACCATGGCCTCCCGTTCCTACATGCCTGATGCCTCAATGATGAAAAAATGAAGCGTCTTGTCTCTCTGCGTGGCCGCCATGCGGAGCCGTATTTCACGCCAAAGTGTTCTGAATCGAGACGTTCCAGATCAGCAGTTTTCCTATGGCCTAAAATCTTAAGGCCCCTAGGTTTATGGTCTAGGATCTAGTAGTTCTGAGTCATGCCGTCGGGTCAGGTATGTTTTCATCTTCATATACATAGATGTGTCGGCTCGACGCTCTCGGCAAAGCCCGCCTGTGTGAAGGCTCCCATGGGCACATTGTTTGCAGCGTTATGGCGTGCGTGCTTTATAGTCGCGACCTCCTCGCCTCTCCAGTTTATGGTGGCCAGAGGAGTTACAAAGCCCTCAACCAACAACGCCGCGTTTGTAGCGGCGCAAGATTCTTCTAGCGGTGGCTGACTCAACGCCTTGCTGTCTCAGCAGGATTCTACTTCCTGCTGCACGGGGGTGCGCATTGAGGATGCCTATTCGCTTGAGTTCGCGAGCCATTGGTTTACTATTGGCGTATAGTTTGGCACTAGATCTGACATTATTTCAGACAAAGTCTCAACGCCGGGTATTTATGCACCTTGCTACTTACAGCCTCAATCTAGTCTTCTAACGCGAAAGACGGCGTTTCTGATGCGCCCATAAAGCAGCCAATGAAGTGATTCCGTCCATCGTTCGAGCACGCGTAACGTTTTAGCAGTTCCCAGAGAGATGCTGACCTTATTCATCGTTTAATAAATCTGACCTTAACGCGTAACAGTTGACTTGTCCTCACACAGTCGCTAGTTTAGCACCTTACTTTTCGCTCGTATCTCATTGCTAGCTCAAAGGCTAGTCTAAGGCTGAAGCAAAGTCTACATCTATGGAGGCTATGGTAAATCAGTGACTGTTCCGGTCGAGATTAAGAGGCTGCCCTCGTTTAAGCCTAATAGTTTCACAGCCCGTCTCGTCGCCGGGCGAGTATTCTACACCTGAACTACTGATAAGTGTGTGCCTTGCCAGCTATCCTCGTGTATGGTTTTAAGTAGAGCTAAGAAAAAATAAGCAAAGATTCAAGTTTGAACAGACACAAAGGGAGAAAAAATAGAATAAAATTTATTTGTTAGTGGCTGTGCTGTGCTTTAAAAATGTACCACTGCACGTAATTAGTATGTGAGCAATATATTATCTTCTGCTGGTCTGGCCAATAAAGCATTGCGCAGCCTCGTATGACCGCTGTGCGCCGCTTTACTGCCATTGACTTCCGAGCTCAATGCTTATTGGTTTGTGACTGTTTTATCGGCTGAAATAAATATCACACAGATGGACACAATTAAATTGACGCTAATACTCAGTCAAGCATGCTAAAGTATTGTACAGAAATTATATTACTTATTACTTTACAATTCAGCTTTCAGTTGTTACACATTAAACAACTGAAGCAGAGCCACATGAGAAAGCTTAGCAGTACAGCATTCAGTATGTATTCTAGTTTATAGATGCATTGTTATCTTTCTTTAAAACACAGTGTCCCTAAAGAAGTGATGCTATAAAGTGGCCACCTTCCCATGTCATTGCCAAGGCCGTTGGCCGGGCATCAATACACCTATCTGTTAACGAGACAATGAGTTAAAATACGTAATAATAAACTAACTAGGTAACGACCCAGCATATTAACGAAATTGCCATTCCGGCGCGAACGAGTACTACATACAATAGCACCTATGATGTTTCTCGCAATTAACTTTAATGTTTTATTTTCGCATAGCTTCAACAATCTCCTTTCTTAGACGTATCCTATATGTTGAAAACTATCTCCTAACATGGAAACTCAACTATTTGAACAGTAACGCAAAGAGCAGATGTCACGAGGTTTTGCAAATATAGTGTTGCCACCAGAGCCAACCACGCATTTCGAAAAGGAAATGCATGTTCTCCAGGAACCTTCTGAGCTGAAGAGATAGCCACAAGGAGAAGAGCCAAGCTAGTGGCGGTGAGCGAACCAAATCAAGCGATGGCAACAAACAAAAAGGAATGGTTTTCAAATCGAACCAAGAGTGCAGCAATTATAAATACCGGTTCCGCGCAAATCACAAAACACGGAAGCGGGCACGGGTTTGTATGGATGGAATTGATAGAATGATGGAGGCTGTACTCTTGTTACAGCAGCCCCAACGGCAGCCAGGACGAACTCGAGGACCTACTCAGTGAAATAGAATTATCAATAACTGAAGCCACAAATGGGAAGGGCGTAGTCGTTACAGGAGATTTCAACGCGGCATCGGAAACATGGGAATCGCGGCGTACCAATAAGAGAGGAAGAATCTTGAAGGAATGGGCTGCCAGCCTGACGCCCTCAAAAGTAGCCTGCAGTAGAGCTACTAAGCCCCCTCACCCAAGAAGGGCTACATGCCAGCCAAAACACTGGTGGAACAGCGTCATAGCGCAGAAGCGGGCGGATTGTGACAGAGCCAAAAGAGAGCTCAAAAACGTCACAGGACCCGGGAGGCCGAGACCCTCGCCTTGGAAAATAATATAAGACTTAGAGCGCTTTTAAAAAACGAAATAACGGAAAGCAAAAAGCTCTACTGGCGACAAATGATTAAGGACATAAATGACAAGCCACGGGGAAAACCCTACAAAATGATTAGAGGGATAGGCGTGCAGACCCCAAAAGTTATACTACCAGACACAGAGATCGTACACATTTTAAACAATCTATTTCCACAGCATGGACATTTTAATAGGGAAACATACGCAAGAAGAGAAACAACTTCAGAAGAAGAGGAGTTCCCGCCTATCACACGCGCAGAGGTATTGATGGCAGCGGAGAGGCTCAAGCCACGGAGATCTCCAGGACCCGACGGCATTCCGCCTATAGCGGTAAAGATGCTTTTCAAGGAACACCCGGAGGTGGTAGCGGCAGCTTTTACCAAGGCGATGGCAAGTGGGGAAATGCCTAGAGACTAGAAAAGGGCGGAAGTGGTCTTGATTCCCAAAAGTAACAGAGGGTACAGACCCGTATGTTTCCTGAACACCCTAGCAAAAGGGTATGAGGCAATTATAGAAGACAGACTTAGGACGTTTGCGGAACAGTATGGTCTCCTGTCGTTCAATCAATATGGATTTCACAAGAATAGATCAGATCTTACAGCAATACAACGAATTACAGCCAAAGCTGACTTGCTTCACGGCGGACCTATATATATAAACGAAAGCTCCTTGTGGCAGTCCTTCTCGACGTCAGGAACGCGTTTAACAGTCTGCCGTGGAAAGGGATTTTAGACACCCTAGTGAGAAAAGCGGTCCCTTCATTTCTCGTAAGAGCCGTTTCGGGATACATAGAGGACAGAAAAGTTTTTAACGGCACAGTGGAGATAGACATGACTGCAGGAGTTCCTCAAGGGTCAATACTGGGACCCCTGCTCTGGAACATAACATAAGACGACGTCCTGAGACAAGATCTCCCACAGGGAGTAAAAATGATTGCTTATGCGGATGACTTAGCCATAATTTCTCAAGCAAAAACAGAGAAACAACTAGAATTAAAGACAAACATGGCTCTCTGGTCCACGAAGAGATGGATGGATAGCGCTGGGCTACAACTTGCCCCGGAAAAGAGCGAGGCCATCGTTCTGACAGGCAGGAAGAGAGTAGACAGCATGATGGTGGCGGGCCAGGAAATCAAGTAACAGAGGCCAAATATTTTGGCGTCCTACTAGACAAGGGTCTCAGGGAGACAAATCACATTAGGAAGTGTACGGGCAAGGCGGCTAACGCAAAAGGCAAGATCCTGCCAAACTTACACGGGCCGCGGGAGTGCCGGCGACGACGACTAATGTCGGTTACCGAGTCTATTGCACTTTCCGCGGCGCCAGTCTGGCTACAGAACACCTTGAAAACGAGAACGGCAAAAACAGCCCTAAGAAGAACGCAGAGCGGCGTTTAGGATCCTGCAGGCGTACCGCACGGTTACCACTTGGGACTTGATAGTGAATGAAAGGAAAAGCATATGGGAAGGAGGGTCTGAATCTAACAAAGAAGCTGAAAGGGAAAAGACGATAAGATCGTGGCAAGAAGAATGGGATGCCATTCCCGCAGGCTTACCGGGTTATTCACTTCGCCTGCTCATCCCGGACATAAAGAAGTGGATTGACCGCCCGGCGGGAGAAATCAACTTTTTCCTCACGCAGTGTCTCACTGGCCACGGTGATTTTCAAAGTTATCTATTTCGTATAGGCAAAGCTCCCTCAGTAGCCTGCGTGCACTGTGTAGACGGCATTGACGATGACCCCGAGCACACCCTCTTAAAATGCAAGGGCTTAAAGCAGGCAAGGACAACCGCCATAGCGCTGCTATGATTAAGATGGGCTAAAAAAGCAGGTAAACAAGGAGTCGGGATACCAGACCCGCCGAAAAGTATCATGAGAGTGTTTGTGGAGTACATATGCAGCACAGCATCGGCATGGAGGCTGGGCGAGGAAACTGCGGTGATGAAAAAGAAAGCGAAGCTTGGCAGGTACAGAAGAGAACGGATAGCGCTTACGACATCAACAGATGACGTGGCTTGTAATCAAACGGGTTCGCAGGTGTTGGGACAAGCACGTCGGACTGGTGGGGGAACCCGTGAGTGACCTCGGCCAAATGAGGCGCTCGCCACTTCTCCTAATGGCCCATAGTACTGTTCTATGGATATCTGGGCCATTAGAGAGTGAAGCTTAAGGGGGGAGGTGTGTTTAGTGGGTAGTGGTCTTGGCGGACCAACATCCTATCGCCAGGGTCGAGCCCCACACTGCTCTCGAGAGCGGAAATACTCCGTACTTGAAGCGTGCGTAAATGCATTCACCCTCCTTTACAAAAAAAATATGCATATATATATATATATATATATATATATATATATATATATATACATACATATATGCATATATATATATATACATAGGAATGTACGCAAGTCGCAGTTATTTCGTACCGGAGGATTTATGATGAAATAGACGATGGCCGCAATAAGGACGCAGACGGTTAGTCCGATCGCAACGACGGCGATACAGATGAGCAGTTTTCGATGGGCACGTGCATTGTGCTCTTGAGCGACCTGTTCTCACAGCACGGCATTGCACATGGCGATAATTAGTCCTAACGGTAGCAGAGCGAAAAACAACAGCAACAACAACAATAGCACCAACAACGGTCGTACCAAAGGTGATCCCTATACTAACGGTTTTCTTTATTTTTTTTTGCCGGTGATGAGGTTGTGCGTGTTAGCCGCAATATAGTTCAGGCAATATATTATAGTCTGGATGAGATCAGTCGCAATATACTACAAAGTAAGGCAGCCCAAATAGCACTATCATCACCGTTTTTGTTTAGTGTCGCTATGCGCGCCAACTGACCAGGAACCCTATACCCAATATCTCAACTCTTGATACTGAATGCCACGTGGTTCGTCGCTACAAAAGAGCTGTTTGCTGTCCATATTGCTTGTCCCTCGCGTTTTCGGCATGTCGGGAGCGACACCACACACAGGAGCTGCGAGCTCACAAATATTGTGGCCTGCTCGCACGGCCGAACCGTATGTACGTAGGACATTCCCATGGGCGACGCCGAACTACTAGTATATGCGAGATCGACTATAATCATGGCGGCTTGAATCGGCTACATGGGCCTTACCTTTACGTTAAGATCTACAGGCTTTTTGCGGTGTCCACTGATACTGCTCGAGTCGAATCCGGATGTTGTCGTGCCGGTTGTTGTGGTTGTCGTCGTCTGGTCGGTTGTTGTACCCCGATCCGGGCTATGGCTTTTCGAGATCAGACTCGGGGTCTGTGTAAACGACGACTTTCCTGGGGTCATGTTCACTTGGGACGCGCGCTGGCCAGCAAGCGGTACGCAATGAGCCGGTGGCCGCCCTTCAGACTCGGGCGTGACTTTTGTTCAGCGAGGAGGAGCGGAGGAAGATGAACTTCTGAAGCTTATCAGCCGCCGGCAAGCGCATGCGAATAATGCGAATTATGAATTACGTTGACCTACGTTGAGGGCGGCAAGATAGCGATAGCCCAGTAACGTGAATAGATAGACCGCCGACACGTCGCTTTGTTGTTTAGCTCGTATAACAACGAGCTAGTCAGCTCGTGGCTGTTTCTCAACGTATAAGAACGGGCGTATACGAACGAACCCAGCCAGCAACAGCACCGATCCAACTAGGATGAATAGAGCAGAATATAAGACTGAATTTAGCAGTTGCCCAGTAAACGTGGATGTGGCAACGCATTTGTAAGAACAAACGTCACAAGCAATCGGCCAATGTTCTATGGCCGACGATTTGTTTGTACCATCTGCTGGTACACGCATACGTAAGCATAAATCGATTTTGGATGTTTGCTAAGCAAAAGCATTGTTTTGCGTGCCTCGAGAGAACGACTTATTAAACCGCTAAGTCTGATATCAATTTGAGCAGAACAAGGTTCTCATATTTGAACGTGTTGAATAATCTAATATTGGAAGGACTACCGCCACACGAGCGTCTCCGCTCCTCTCGACAGCCAAAACGAGCTTTTTGACGACCGGTTGCTAGAAGCTGTATACATTTCACCCCCTTCACTACGCAATGCTTTAGTATAGCGTATTACTCTTTACGTCTGTAGTGTCCACCACCCCCATGACCGGCCGGCAATCGTTACGAGTTCGCCTTTCTCTCGCTCAAGCAACACACGTCATCTACCTGGCTTGCACCAACGACTACTGACTCATTTATTCTCATGTCTCCTCATATACTCACAGATTGTCCGCGCAGGTATTGAATTTAAGCTTCTTCGCTGGTAAGGTGGCGGCATCTTCTATTTGGCGGCATGTATTTAGGTTACTTCGGCATTGCCACTGACCGACGCTGTCTATGCCCGCTACTACTTAACGGACGCAGCTATCCTACACTCTCCCCCCTTCATAGGCTTGTTTTGAATTCTATCCCGTCTTTACTTACGAACTCCTGTAAATAGCTTGGTAAGCATCTAAGCCGCCGTGGACGTTTTTCTCAGCGGTGCGCTGTCGTCTTCATATTGTTCATGTAGCGCATCCTGCGGCGGCTGGCCTCCGTATACTGACCCAGTCGCCGGGCACGACCGCACGAACCTGGTTCCTTCTGCTCGTATTCTTTCGTTTGCGTACTCTTCGGTTCGTCCACTCGCGCTAGCTCATCCTCAAGTGCATTCTTTGCCGCCTCCAGGAATTCGCCGTTGATTCAACGATCCCAGCGTTGCCACTCCACGCCGATCGCCTGAACGTTCTGCCGCGTTCGTGCACTTCCGGCCGAAATGGCCAAACTTGCCACACTTTCGACCCCTCACTTATTTTGCCGGGCACATTTCGGCCCCGTACTCGTGGCTTGTCCATCCGCACGCCTGGCATCCATCCGCCCCGTATTCCCGCCCTGCCGCCGGCCTTTGTCCGTTTCGTTCCGCCGCCTCCCGCACTTCATTCATCAAGCCGCGTCCTCCTGCATTCAACATGACGTCCGGGACGTACGTCTTCACGTGGAGCGTGGCCATCGAGGCCTGTTCGACTGCTCCGTAGTCGTGGCTTTTCCATCCGTACGCCTGGCATCCACTCGCTCCGCGTTCTCTCCCTGCCGACGGCCTTTGTCTGTTTCGTTCCGCCGGCCCGCCAGCTTTCAGCTCCTCGTCACCTATCTATATCGTCCTGCGATCCACCTGGTATCTGTGACCCACCTCTCCTCGTGTAGCGCGGCCGTCCAGTTCGACCCGCAAGGCCTCTTTGAGGAGGAGCTTTTCTCTCACCTGTGGCTTTGTTGCCCCAGAATGAGCTGGCTCCTAAACGCCGGCTCCAAGCGTCACACTCGCACCCCACCAGCAGTCGTCATAGTGCCGCTATGTACTCACCGTTGTCGTGCACGAAAGATTTTGTCGCGGGCAACGGCCGCTTCCTTGAGTTAATTGAACATCTCCGTTAGGTTCGTCTTCATCCTGACGTAGTTGCCTCGCCGTCTTTCTCCTTCTCCGTGTTTAATGCTATTCCGTCTACGGTGTTGTTGGCCGGTCCATGGATGGCAGAACCGGCCATCTATCTACAACGTCTGAACGCTTGCGTACATATCTTGAAGGCCTTGATTCAGTCTTTCCACGCAACCGACGGCGCCCCAGGTGCGCCCATAAACCGTGCTGGTGAAACGATTCTGGCCCTTGTCGCTTCCACGTGCTTCGCATTTGTGTTAAATTCTTAAAAATCCTTCAATTTTTGTGCAACTACTTCGCCGTGACTTCGTGGCACCATATATACGCCCGCCTTCGTGGGTCCCACCGACGATGTTGTAGTGTTACGTCGAAACACCCGGGGGCTCCCTTATGCTTAGTTTGTGCGTCTTAGTTAAACATTCTTGTGGCGGCGTGGTCTAGGGGATTAGTGCGCTAGTCATGGTTGTCATCTACCGGTCCCCGGTTCGATCCCTGTTGTTGATCGAATTTTCTTTGAGCAATCCTCATTGAGATTAGATGAATAACCAAACCGCTGAGGGTCAGCGGCCATGCTGCCACAAGGACTGTTAGGGAAACCCTAGATATCTTAACATGTCCGGCTCTCGGTGCTTTGAAGATATACCTCAGGTTGAGTTCCAAGCCCGTAGGGGACGGAGGATAGTCTAGAATTAAAAACAACCTCCTTAAAAAATGTTTAATTCTAGTTAAACATTCTTAGCCTGAGCGCAATCAAACCCCCCTCATTCTACAATATGCATCCAAATTTCCACGCTAACCATTCGGTTATCTCTTCCTGCGTCGATTTTGAGCTTTTCTTATTCAGCCGATAATGGGCATTCTTTTATCCTTGGCAAATAGGCGTTGTCCACAAAATTGGCCTACGAGTGGCGCTGTGCTCAGCGGTGTCGTTCTAGTGAAGCTAGTTGACTACGTTTTGTAACAGAAGTTTCCATAAAGGAAACGAATATTATTTATACGCGTAACTCCACCATATGCGTTGTGATATAGTGTGATAATTAGGCTGTTAGTTTCTCGCTATAGTATCGCTTCATGGCTTCGTTATGAACAGCATGTTTGTCACGCAGCAATATGGTAAGTGCGTCAAGTACATGCAGCAATTAACCACTAATCAGCCTGAGAACCTTAGTTTGTCGTTGATGATAAACTAAAGAGAGAAAAGAAAGATTACTAACAATAAGCTAGCAAAAATACAGACCCCGTTTAGTTTCACGCACCGACTCTATAGGAGTGGACTTTAAACTTTAGCAGCTTCGAGCTGTCGGATAGCTTTACCTAGGTAGCAATAATCGTTAAGTTGGCGCAAAGAGAGATCTGCAGCGCATTAGTAGTTCCGTTAACACAGGACCCTTGACACTGGGGGCGTTTGGTCTGCACTCTTCCGTCGTCGTTACAATTAGTTAGGCAAGAAGCAATATCCAATTTTGCCACAACGACGAAGTTATCAGCTTCCCGACCGCACAGCACGTTGTCAGCGCGGCATAAACAACTCATCACCCAGCAGGTTGTACTCACTCTCATGAATCATCATTATCGTCATCATCACTCACATGGTTTTTTGCTATCTACATCTGCAGAATCTCTCTGCTAGATCCCGCTAAACAACAAACATGGCCAATGTGGATGCCAGCCAGCCGGCAAGTCAGAAGAAGAAGGCATCGCTTTCAGCCAAACAGCGTCATACAGGCGTGCACAGTAAGAAACTTTCCGACGGAGAACCTCGCGTAAGAAAAGAGAAAAGAAGTAGCAGAAAGGTAGGGAATAATCCTGCTCTTGTGTTACGTACTGTAATTGTTGTTGTCATCGTCGTCGTCGTTGCTGAATGAACACTGCACCTAAGATAAGAATGATCTGCTGTATAAGCACCTATTATCAAACGGACACTTATGTGTGTAATAGCAGAACAAGGCATTGTGATCAATGTGTAGATCAAAAGCGCACGCGGTAAGTAGATATCGAAATTATCCAACTACAAGCTGAGCGACGCCTGCTTTCGGCTCGGGAACAAGTGCGACTCACTGCTGCAACGTCTCGCCTTATTTAGAGTGCCTTGTAGGATACGTTAATCTTATGATAGCTATCTAACATAAGCATTCGCTAACGGTGAACGGCTTTGCTCAGACAATTAAGCCTGTCCTTTCTACCATCTTCATTGGCGATCTGAGATCTGGCGACCCAGCGTATCACACGCAGTCATCACATCGTCAACGTGCCGCTGTATGCAGCCTTGTTTTCTAAAGCACAAGCAAAGTTTTCATCTTCAGCAGGCTGTCATGTAACGAACGCTTCAGGAATGCTCTAATCAACGTAACTTAATTGACGCCAATTATTACATGCGGTTTGCTCTCTTCAAAATGAAGATCGCGCTTGTAGTCTCGTATGGCACTAAAGTGGCTTCAAATTGATGCGGACAAAACATCCGGCTAAAACTGATGCGGGCAAACCTCACGGCCACACTCTTAGTAAGTGCCGTGCAGTGGGTTTTCACGAACCAAATGAATTATGTATTTGTAAAAATTGTAATATCTGGTGCTCAATGTGCCGTACATTTAAGTCGCTAACACGAGTGCACACTTAGTTTACCGCATATATATATATATATATATATATATATATATATATATATATATACAAATATATATATATATATATATATATATATATATAATATATATACATATATATATACAGGGTGTGCCAGTTAAATCATTATGAACTCTAGTAAAATCGTTATATTTAAGGGGCACCAACACTAATGTCACAGTTTTTTCTCTCTTTCATTCTCACCCCTAAACGAGACTTTTCGGACAGCATATGTTCGATTAGAAAAAATATTTGCTTTCGAAAGTTTCGCTTCGGAGTGAAAGTTAAATATATATATATATATATATATATACAGACTAAACGTTATCGCCCGTTTAGCAATTTGTATCAAAATGAAAATATATATTTCGGTCAATTTTTTTACATGCCGTTAGAGGAACTCCTGAGGAACATTTTTGTTCAATGTAGCCACCATCAGCAGCAATTACACTTTTAATTCTGTCGCGAAAGCGCCCACAGGCCGTGTTCAAAGTTAGCGGATTGAAATTCTTAAACGATTTGACAATGGCTGCATGTCGAGACTTGTTAGACTCTAACTCAACAACGCCCCATACATAGAAGTACAGGGGATTCAAGTCTGGACTGCTAGGGGGCCACATCGTCTTGTCCCAGAACGCCGTCGTGTTACCCCGCAGCCAATCCTGCACAAGGTTGCTGGTATGGGCGGGAGCGCTGTTGAAAGACATATTGTCTTCCATCGGACACTCTATCAGTTTGACAAAAAACGTGTGGGGGTCTCCTTCGGTCGATACAACACTTAGGACGTGCACACTGGCAGGATGTTTGGCCTTATGCACGATGGGTACATCCTTAGGGTCCTTTGCGAGCCACCGGTAATTTTTCGCGTTATGTTTTTGGTCATTGGTGAAGATTTTTTCGTCGGAGAAGAATCAAAGGTGTCCCGCCATTTCGTGTCTCAAAAACGTGAGGATAAGATGGTAACAAGTCATCCTTTTGTTTTTCGCGACCTGAGGCAACATCTGTCTGACTTTGAACGTGTATGACTTGTAGCGCAGTTCTTCGTTGATAATCCGACGCATAGAACGATCGCTCATATTGAATTTGATCGCTAAACGGCGCATCGATAGACTTGGATCCTTAAAAAGCAGTTTTGCATCATTTTGATCACTTTTAACGTCCTCACTTCTCGTCGGTAGTTGTGAATCTTCTTTCCAGATGTTGCACCACCTAGCCCTGTCTCTTCTGCATCTCTGTAGCGTCGGGCAATGTCGTAGACCGTTGCCCTTTTAAATCCTGTCCTGTTGATTATTTCGGCTGGCCGATGTCCGGCACAAAGCAATTGGATAACGGTTGTTCTTCGGTCGTATTCTGGACCCAGGTTGCGGCGGCCGTTCATGATGACAATGTGTTTTTGTTCTATTGTGAGTGGGCTGTCTGCTTACGCAAACAGAGTAGCCCGCCAAAATGTGTCTGGATTTCGCTGCCGCACCCTATATATATATATATATATATATATATAATGAGGTTATTAAGTTAATGTAAAGGTAAATTATATGGTCTTTAAGGCATGCGGCTACAGCCGCGACGTTCCGTTAAAACGAATACCTTCCTACCACCGAACCGCCTAACTAGTAATTTCATACGCTACATTTCACACAATATGATAAAGGACAATATACTAACTGCATTTGCATGATTGTTCACATGCATGTATGTACTTTTGGAAATCTTACAGAAAACTTGCCAGCATATACTCACGATCATTATGATCATTTTCCTGGCGCTTGCGGTCTGCGCACTCTACCTCTACATTAGACAAACCATTATGGTAGGAGAAACGCACGAAATACTCTCTGTCTCTCTATATATTATATATTATGATGATTTATTAATCAATTACAATACGTTTGCACACTCGGCAGTGCTCGCCTTCATATATATTAGGTAAGTCAAAAAGTTCGTCGGCTTTTTTACCCGATTTTAAAGAGCCTTATTTATGCAGACAACAGTATTTTTATTCAATGATATATTGACCGTTTTGTTCGATAACCTTCGCCCATCGCCTCGGTAGATCCATGATTCCTTTCTCCCAAAACGTCTTGTCATTCTCGTCGAAATACTGAGTGAGGTGATTTTTTATAGCCTCCAAAGATTCAAATGTTGTGCCATTAAGGGAGTTCTGGAGAGACCTGAACAAGTGATAATCAGATGGTGCGAGGTCGGGACTGTAAGCTGGGTGCGGCAGCACATCCCAGTCAAACTCCGCCAATTTTTGCCGGGTGGCCAAACTTTTGTGTGGTGTCATGTTGAAAAGTGACGCCCCACCTGTTTGACAATTCCGGAGTTTCGTTGCAACTGCAGCCTTAAGATATTCGAGTTGTCTGCAGTGGACGATGGAGTTGATCGTCTGACCCATTGGAAGCAGCTCAAAATATACGACGCCCTTACAGTCCCACCAGCAGCACAGCATAACCTTCTTCTGATGAATTTCGGGTTTAGCTGCGGCCTGAGAACCTCTGGGGACCCAACTTCTTTTCTGTGTTACGTTTCTGTAGAGTATTCATTTTTCATCGCCGGTTATCAATCTCCTCAGAAATGGCTCATTCGAGTTCTTTCGGATGAGTGCGTGACAGGTATCGACTCGCCCTTCAAGCTGCCTATCATTGAGGTCGTGTGGTAGCCAGATATTCCGCTTGCACGAGAAACCTGCATCATGGAGGCGATTCCAAACGGTTCCGTGGGAGACTCCCGTTAATCCTTCAATTTCTTTTATGGTCAAACCTGGGTTCGAAGTAACCAGGCTTATGACTTCGTCGGTCTCCACAACATTGGGTCGTCCTGACCTCGGTTCATCTTCGAGATTGAAGTTTCCAGCTTTGAAACGGGCGAATCGCTTTTCGACTGTGGATTTGTGTACTGCGTTTTCGCCGTAGACTGCACATATCCTCCGGGTTGTTTGTGCTGCACTTATGCCTTCACGGTAGGAGAACAACATAATGTATCGAACATGCGTATTTTTGTCCTCCATTGCAAACAGCTGCCAATTCCGCAAACGAAACGGTAAAGTTGGAACCGGTATACCGTCGCGCCGCCACGGGTCTGCTCCTGAATGTAAACACCCAGCCGCACTCTCAGGCGGCCCTGCTGCAAAGCGCGGGAATTTCAAAAATGTGGTCCCAGAAAGCCGACGAACTTTTTGACTTACCTAATATATATATATGCCAGACTGTACATTTACTATAATAATATAATCGCTCACCTTGGATAGGTGTCAATATGCATTAATAATAGCAATAATGCATCTATGGAATATATGCGATATATTTGTTAATAGTACCGAATCGAGTCAATACATGTGTATATATATATATATATATATATATATATATATATATATATATATATATATATATATATATATATATATATATATATATATATAAATATATTTATACATATATATATATATAGAGAGAGAGATGGCGTTCAATACCTTCAAAGCTTTTGATATTTTCAATCCCACCAGATACACGACGTGCTCATCATACTGTAAACGCCTGCATTTGCAATGATGTTTGGCTTTATAGGGACCATAATCGTGCGCAGGTATTGCTTTAGATCTATCGTTTTGGACGACAATCCTATTGCCGATAATAAAGCTTCTGAGAAAAGATGCTCTGTGACCTTTTCAAGAGGAAAGCGTAGGCGGTTCATCATATTTAAAACGCCTATGCAGCCGTGCTTCGTCTCGTCGAAACGGGCGGCGCGTCCGTTTTCAATCTGTTCTAGAGTTTGTCTACTAAAAAAGCCATTTAGTCATCGCATTGCGGTGCGTTCCCACAACATTTTGTCCTGTTAACAGCACCAATCGTTCCTGTCAAGACAGTCGTAATCAGTCTTTCTGCAAACTTCATGCATGTGGACAGCCGTTCATCCTTCTATCAGAAAAGAAGCTCAGCGCCGTCAAGTTAAGATACGTTAAGCACGAACTTGCTGAAAACTTATAGATCGTAGTGAAAAAGTACAATTTTACGTATTTGTAGACATATGTTCCCTTTTTACTCACAAACAACATTTGCCGGATTAAGATACATTCAGTATAAATTGCTTCGCTGAAGGACAGCAGAGCACCTAGTGTGAGACTTTCGCCTACAAAAACGATCGATATGGTCTCGAGGGGCCTGCTGCGTTCTGTTACCTCTATTTGTCTTGTGGCTTTTGCCTCAACTTCTCATGTAGGGTCGTCCTTCAGGGCGGTGTCTTCGCTGCTCTTCGAGCTTCGTCTTCAGCTACATGATGGACTTGAGATAAGCTCTCCCGTCTCTCTGGAGGCGAGCATCTGCTCCACCACGCCACGTGTAGTCCTGGCCCGGAACGCGGCGGGAGTGGGATCCCTTCGCTTGCCATCGCCATGCATCGCGCGCCTGTGTGGTCGGCGTCAACGGTCTCCACTGTGTCCAGCATGCAAATGGGCCGATACACGGTTCGCCTCCATCGTTTGGTAAAAGCTCTAAGTGAGCCTGCTTCCAACGGCGGGGAAAACGGCCTTCCATCATGAGCCTGATTGCGAGCTCAGCTTGTACCTCGGGCCATCGCTTTATCTCGTCCAGACTGACAGGACGGATCTTTGCTGGATAAATCTGGACTTTCTTAAGATCCGAGGAGATAGAAAAAGTGTTCAGATTATGTCGTCGAGCGCCTCCGGCGAAAGAGGGATGCAGGCGAACAAATTTTCATCCTGACCGCTTTGTAGGGGAGGCCCCCTAAGGGTTAGCTTCCCTCGGTCAGCCCTTCCAGGATTACATTTGTCTTCTTTATCAGGGAGACATAGGCTGTGCTTTTGCACCTTGTAATCTGTAAGGCCGCGTTAGCTCGTCGCAGATTACGTCGTCGTCCTTTCCATGCGTGCGCCGCCTAGCTGTCTAACTTTAGGCTCGTGTGTACGTCCTGTTGGCCCCGATGCAATATTTCTTTATTTGGGCTGTAGGGGCCGCGGGAGGTGGCAGGACCCATATTTCGAAGGTACGATAGAGATGGTCGCTAAGTGTTTCCTCCTCAGCGGCAAATCTCCATCCCGCCGCTAGATGGAAGGCGCTCTCATCCACTATGGTTACATCAAGGTATGCAGCCTGTGGGCTTCTAGCAAATGTGGCGTCCATTCCGTTGTTCACTGCTATCATCTGTTTAACCATCCACTTTTGGAGGCGGCGGCCCCGGTCCGTGGTTGCGTTGCTGCCCTTGGCTATGCATGACGTATTGAAATCCCCCGCCAGTATGACTACTTTTTCTTGTGTTGCCTCTTGTTTTGTGTTAGCTCCTTGAAGTAGAGAGCAAAATCTTCAAGGTTCCTATTAGAATATTGGTAGCAGCTATGAACGACAGCTACTCCATGTATGTTCATACAGCTAACACCGTTCCCGAGACCCTGAACTTCGAACGGCTAAGGTAGGGTTTTGGCCCATTCACCAAATTGCCGTATCCAATTGCCTGTCTTTTGACCAGTGTGCTCGATTCGTGACTGTGGAGATGTTAGGCTCCGAGAGTAGGCAAAGTCGTTCCGACCCAACTCTGGCGAACAACCTGCTCGAGCTTATCGTGCGGTTTCCTGCATCGGCTCGGGTTGATCGATAAGGAGGGACTAGATGCCGGGCGTCTAGACAGAATGGATTGTGGCTTTCCTGCTAATGAGCCAAGTCAGCAGGTTTACACAGCCGTACCTAAACATCTCTCATCTGGATCAAAGCACGATCAACAAAGATAGACACTTAGACACGGAAAAGCACAAAAAAGCTTTATTCTTAAAGCATAAAAATATATTTATCGATCTCACGGACAAATGGTCGAGAAATATAATATGAACGTAATAGCAATATCGGTGCCGGAGACACCACCTGCATTCGACAATGTCAAGCACCAGATAAAAGATAATGACTATTATGCAACTTGCGTAACGGCTGACAACGAATTCTCGGCCGCTTACGAGGCACCGATGTCGATACCTGAACTGCACGAGCTATTTTCGCCTAGGCCGGTCCCTGTGGATCGAGTGCATTACCTGCTGAAAAGGGCCACAATTTGCTCGGTGGGAGAAGGTCACATACCCTCTCAAGTCTTGAGACACTGCGCTGACGTTATTGCTGACGGAGTGGCATTCATAGTTAATCTGTCGACACGCCAGGGGATCTAACCTACGGCCCTCAAATTGTATCGCGTTGTACCACTGTTTAAAGGCGGTGACAGACTTAGCAAGGAACATTACAGACCGGTCAGTATCTCCCCTCCAATGTCCAAAATTTTCGAAAAAGCTATATATGAACAGTTGAACGAACACTTTGAGATGTTAATTGGCCTAAGTCAGCGTCAGTTCGGTTTTCGATTCAAAATGTCGACGACTATACCCATCATGGATTTCGTTGAAGAGGTTCGCAGAAACCTAATGTTTAAAAAGACAGTCGCCGGCGTATTTATAGATCTTAGAAAAGCATTTGATACAGTTGATGTAAATATTCTGATTAAAAAGTTAACTCGATATGGAGCGGATGATATTTTTCTGTCTTGGCTGCGGTCGTTTATGTCGAATAGGAGGCAAGTTGTTCAAGTGGGCAATGCAATCTCGGATGTAAGAAATATATCTGTTGAAGTGGCTCAGGGCAGTATAGGTGGTCCACTTCTCTTCAACATCTTTATTAACGACATATTTAGCGTAACAAAACATGCAAAGTTGACCTTGTTTGCGGACGATACCACCGCCCTATTCGGGATTTCGTCGGGAACTCTCCAACTGAGGTAGAGGCTATGGTCCGCGAGGACCTTCAGAGGTTATCATCATGGTTCAGGAGTAACGGTTTCTATATGAACTGGAGGAAAACAGGTGTAATGCAATTCCTTTCCAAGTGGGGTTCCGTTACGATTAATCCCCTCCGTTTCCAGTGCAACGGCATAGCCCTTTCGCTTCTAAAGGAAACGAAGTTCCTAGGCGTTACGTTGGACAAAAGGTTGACCTTTGAAGCGCATGTCACACATATACGTAAGAAAATATCTAGCAGCAATGCAGCTCTATACAGAGCTCGACGAATTCTTTCCCAAAACTGCCTGATGGCGATGTATTTTGCCTACATCCATAGTCACTTGACCTCGAAACTCTACTTGATCACAAACGTTTTTGTCTGTGCATAAGTCAAATATCCCCCCGCTCGCTACGAGGAATCCACGACCTTTTGCTGCATTTTTCTAAGTTGTTAACAGCCAGGTCCCGGCCTAAAACGAAAGCGAAAATTTGCTTACATCGCATCCCAAATCATCTGGCATACAATGCCTTATCTTGATGTAGAGACCGCATGGGACATCATTCTGCAACACGTGCTTTCCGTGCTCTACGTACATAAAACCCATAAGGGAAAACCTAGTTTATGTATACTTGTGTCTGCTTAAATGCTTTATTTCCGAGCAAACAATAACTATTACAAATAATAGGTTACCGCGTAGTGGCTTTTCTATACGTGTCCGCGGTATCCCTGGATACAGCTTCTGCTGCAACTAATATACAACGCCAGGCTGGAGAAGCAGTTATTTGTATATTGTTCCCGCACGTCACGGAGCGCTTTGTGAGCATCTGTCTCCAACTGTTCGCTTTGTGTGCCTGTTGGCACAAACACTTTAGTTCAGCTTTGAGCATTTGTTACTGGATCGTGCAAGATGACTGTCTGCACGTTTTCTGGTTCCTTTCGTCGACAGGGTCCGTAGTTAGCTGACCACGGCGCACGTACCCTACCAGTGTGCTACCAACTTACTTCAGCTAAAACTTTGTTTGTTAGAAATCCATTGGGTATGCATTTGTAGACATGCTCAACTTCGGCCTTCCATAATGAGGCCGTTGTAACCTGTCCGGTGCGGCATGACCTTTATCGGAAGTACAGATCATCAATGAAATAACTTGCTACCACAATCGGACTAATATTATTTGTTGAAACGACTGTGGTTAACTTACGAACACAACCAAAAGGTCTACCGCCATTTAAACTAACAGTGTAAAATGCGCGTGACCTTTAATACTAATGATAAATGTCTATTTTACTTCACAAGAGTAATAAGAATATCTTCTAAATAACTGTATAACTGTGTGTAACTGTATATTACAATGGTAATTACTATAAAATTATATAGAAAAAGTATGTGATAAAATAACACAATAATAGTCTAGATAATATAGCTGATATGAACTCAGAAGCACAAAGAAAAAATAAGAAAAAAACAACTTCTGATAGGTATATTATCTGACATTTGAGTTTTGTCTTACTAAGAATTGATTTTATTCTTTAGCTGTATAACTGGGAGAATGAACAGCCGAAAATGGACGACGCTGCTAAACATGGTAAATACGTTAAGCGCCACGCCGAGGCCGAGGCACCCGGTGCAGCCAATAAGTTTCCAAGAAAACTCGTAAGTATATTGTTTTAAGTAATTGTATATTGGATCATTTTGTTTATATATATATATATATATATATATATTCATCATTTATTTATTGCACCTATGGATGGTATATATATATATATATATGTATATATAGCATTGTAATAAAACACCAATGTTTATAGATAAGTAATAAAATACCATCGAGCTAACTGCATAAGAGAAATAGATTTCTGACAGGTATCGAGATGGTAGATAGGGCACGGTTGCATGGTTAGATAAACGGCACAAACAGCCGACGTTAGGATCGTGGAAGCCTCTTCGATGGCTGAGTTTATGGTGAAACCCGTGAAGTGAATAGCGGGTCACGAGATGTCGGTTGGGTTGTAGTGGTCTCTGCCAGTTCTGTGTGACCATTGCTAGCGCTATATATATATATATATATATATATACATTGCACACGCATGTGGTGTGAGCGTCTCTATAAAACGAAATTTGTTTCAGATCTCCGGTTTAGCAGAAATTCTTCTTGGATGCATGATGCACATGCGTCACTAGCAGCCTGGGCGACTAGTGTCGGACTTACAAACCCACTAAACCAGATTCTTGCTTACTCTATAAAAATCTCAATCCTTCCCTTCCCCCCCCCCCCCCCCAGAGTTTGGAAATGTGTGGAATTACTTCGAGACCATGGGACGGGAGCCTCGTGCTCCATCGGCTCTCATAAATCTTGTCGATGGGATGCGTAGAGGCGTTCTATGGAGAGCTGGGTCACCCAACAGAGCCCACAGGTCCTCGATCTCTGAATTTAGGCGCTCTGTTATTTCATTTTCGAACAGTTTGCCTACGTCCAATAGACAAATTGGCCTATGCGACGTAGAGCCCGGCTTTAGAATAAGCGCAAGGTGCGTCTGCTTTCATTGCGTAGGACACATCCCGTTTTCGCCACGCCATCTACGGGCGGTGCCTTTCTGGTCGGAAGCCTCTTTTCCCCGCCAAAAGTTCATCTACCGTGATAGGTTGTATGTTGTCTGGATGAGCAACGGAGGTCTGCAGCGAGCGCAAAAACTCGCCATAAAAAAGAAGTTGAACCTGCTCCTGGGTCTTCTTAGGCGACAAAAGGGGAGTGGTCGGCAAAGCGTACCCGTGACGACCCGGTAAAATAGGCCCTAGGGACAAGTCTCAACCGCTACGCTGCCGCCTTTGCTTGAGTGATGACAGTTTTCAGTGTTTGTCGGCAGTCCCTGTAGTTGCAACTCATCTGTCCGTCGCTGGGCTAGAAGGAAATCCCAGTCGTCATCGGACGACGGGATCCTGAGGGAGACAGTCCCTCCGTCCGACAGGCGATTATGATGATAGATAGTTCACCTGCGTCTTGTGCAGTCTCTTATCTTGCAAACGTTACAGTGCCATGTGCGGCGATGTGATGGAGGGGTAGGGGGTCTCCTGGGGACCATAATGGAGAAAATGAAGATGATATAACGGTGGTCACTCATCGACTCTCCTCCCATCATTGGCGGGGATGACGATTTTGGCTTCCGCGATTCCGTCTTCAGGGGCCGTCGGCTGCCGGGCCCTTCAAGGCGGCGCGTTTTGTCGAGTCTAGTGGGCCTGTTCGCTGACTTTCCCAATTGCGGTGGCTTATTAGCGGCCTGCTTGGTTGCAGCTTTCTTCTTATCCATCGCCTGCTGGTGTTCCCGCCGAGCTCGGTTGAGTGGGTACCCTATGCTGTCAGCTCTGTGACCACATCACAGGTTGTGCACTGCCGAGTCAAAGCATCACAGGTGCGCACCGTGTTGGATTGTAGACCCACAGCGGTGGCAGAGCGAGCTGCCGCCTTGTGCGCCGTGCACACGTCTGCCAGATGGCCAGACCTTTAGCAGCGGTACCACGATGTCAACTGCAGCCATGCGTCTGTACGGTACGTTCCATCACCTGTATGGATGTTCCGGTGGGCCTAAAGCTGATGCGCTATTGCAGCTGGTGCTCGCACCACAACATACCATTTGGATGTGCCGCAGCCTTGCCGAGGCTCAGAGACCCTTACTGGGACATGCGCTGGAGCATCGCACACTTTCCTGACCAAGGTCTCGATGAAGGCCTCGGTCCGAAGGCGGTTAATCCCCACTCGCCGGCTTCGGGTGACGCTCTTCGGGCAACTCTATGTCTAAAGGAGACACCTACCTCGGTGGCGGGTTCGCCGCGCAGCCCCGTTCCCCGTAGTAGGCAGCACACACAGCCGATGTGCAGTGGACATAAAGCCGACGCGCAGCGCACTTCGCCCGCATGTGGGCCAAACGCACGCACGCCCGAACCGACGAACCCGGCACGTTCACGTAGTGACCGTTTGCAGCTGCGACCGCCCAACGAGACAGGCAGTAGGGGAGGGGCAAGGTCAGACTCTCTTCCCAGGACGCAGGAGAAAAACCGCCCGCAGTGTGGGGACCGAAACAGGAACTATGACAGGCCACGCTGACGGCGGACGGCATGTAGGACGGGTGTTTCCTCAGCGGTCCAGCGGCGGGGCATAGCTCAGCACGTAATCACAAAGTCACTAGCACAACATTACACTGAGATCTCCGTAGCAACATTGCTAAAGCACGGGACACCGATTCGATTTGTGAGCATGGGCCCGTTATCCAGACTACCGGTTGTGCTCAGGGTGACAATCTTAGCTCTCTGCTCTTTCCTACCGTTGTCAGCGATCTGCCGCTAACAATTCACAAGCAGCACGACACGGTCGGCATCATACTATATGCTGACAATATCGTCATGCACAGACGTGACAGGCTGGAGTTGCAACAAAGCATACGCGCCCTGGAGGGGTACTGCAAGAACAACGGCCTTAAGATTAACCCCGAGAAATCGAAAGCCTTAAAATTTAGACCTGAAGGACTAAAAACAACTTGCTCGTTCCGACAGCTTGAAACTCGGTACTGGTACAGTCGAGTTCGTTAACACCTTCTGCTACCTTGGGGTTCACTTTTTGATAGAGGGCAGAACCTTCGGACAACACATCGCCGAACGGACCAGGAAAAGTCTAGTCGCGATGTCCACAATTGAAAAGGCCCATTAATTATCTCTGAGCACACTAAAAGCACTTTTTGATCTGAACGTTGCTTTGGTGGCGGCCTATGGCATCCAGGTCATATGGGAGCATTTCAGTCTATCACAGCTAGATAAACTAGATAAGGTAAAGCCCACGTTTTTCAAGCTAGCCATTGGGTTGCCACAACATGCGAAAAAAACGTCTAGTTTACTTTATGACTTCTACTCAACCGCTTGTAAAAAATCTAGTTACTAGACCCCGTCTTCCAGAAACCTCTGCTCTTATTCAGTTTAGAGAAGACTTCATAAAGAAAGTTCGAGCAGTTCCCGGAAGCTTCTTCAAATCGCCAGCAATGGTCACACAGAACTGGCAGAGACCACTGCTACCCAACCGACATCTTGTGACCCGCTTCACTTCACGGATTTCGCCATAAACTCTGCCATTGAAGAGGCTCACACGGTCCTGACGTCGTCTGTTTGTGCCGTTTATGCAACCAGCCGTGCCCTACCATTTCGATACCTTTCAGAGATCTATTTCTTTTACGCAGTTAGCTCAGATATGTACCGAGCAAGATGGGCTAGTGGCAAAGCCTTTGCCTTGCATTCGGGAGGCCTGGGTTCGAAAACCAGACCGGCCACTCTAAATTGGTTTGCATGGTTTTCAATTTAGACAAGGTAAATGCCGGAGTGGATTAAAAATTAGTCATGACATGAAAAAAACGTACACGGGCATTCCCCTTACGGGAAAATCTAAAAAAAAGTTATTACTTACTCACCAGATATGCTATTACTTCAACTATTTTATTTTCCGATAACTCAAGCGTTGTGAAATGCAGTTCTGTAAATAAACCACGTTTCAAATTGAATTTGAAAATAATTGAACTTATAAACATGTGTTTTATTACAATGACATATATATACCATATACCAGCATATTTATACCATACCAGAAAAATTCAGTACAACCGTCCGTGTCGGGAACGTATGACCATTCTTCAAAATAATCAGCACAAGACTGACCAAAAGGGCTGCACTTTCTCTTTCACGCCTACCTCCAACGGCTCCTCGGTTAGACTACTCTCTCTAGGATGTCGCCCGAGCCTCTACCGCCTTGGTATCAGGTCTATAATTTAAAAAAAAGCATTGGACAGGTTCGTTACTTCCTACCACGCTTCTGTCGAGGTAATTATGTAGCTAGTGGAGTGAACCCTTACGGCCCTAGACCTCTTTGTTTCCTAAAGAGGCTTGCAGGGCACAATGTTTCACGCTATCCAGAGTTGGACAGCATGTAGGTGTCGCTGGTGGTTCTCGTTATGTTAACCATGCAGCTCTGGAACTGATCGTGACCGGTCAGATGATCTGAGTCGAACATTAAATCAACTTCCACGCCGGCAGTCGTACGGTACGCTCTAAGGTCAGATAGCAGGTTTGTAGTCTAGCTTATTCTGATCACCCTGGATGTAACTGGCCCTTACTTCTTCCGCCAGACCGAGACAGTCGTACTCTTGGCCCTGGTAAATTCCACATTTCCAGCAAAACGTCGTTTCTTTTTCCGCTAGCTATGACTAAGGAGGGCTTCTGTCGAAGTGGTCCGGTTCGCCCGGCTAGCCCTAATTCATAGTGTCTGCTCGGACAGTTGTCCAGTCCGTTAGACCTCCTCTAGCATTGCGTGCAAAATATTCTCCAGAGCAACTGGGAACGCCTCATTAGCCCTCCAGAAAGAGAGCAGATATATATACAAAATACTTTTCAGGCTGACCCCCAGCCAAGATTTAACGTTCTCCCGGCTCTGCTTTATAGAGGGACCCCCATAAATACAATTGTGCAACGGTGGGACTCGAACCCGTGCCTATATATCTCCTCCGGTCGCGAGGCGCAGGCGAATGCACCACGCCACCGGGCTTGAAATATATATTAAAAAAAATATATATATATATATATATATCGTACACGCTCACGCCTTACTACCTTTTAGCGATGAGTCCTCGGAATCTTTTTCGGGCGGCCGTATCTTCAACCAGCTGGAAGTCGGCTCGTTTTACGCCTGGCTTCGCCCCCTTCGGGTTCTTCTACCCAGATAGCTTCGCATCCTAGAGTAGGTCATAAATACATGGTGTTTCAGGAATATTTGAAGCGCGATATGTGGAATTGTAGAGCTCGTTAAAGCAGATTTTTTTGCAATGGAACATAGTCTCTGATAAATCTGATTTCGAAGTGAGAGTGAAATTACTACAATTTGTGACACTGGTGTTTTTGCTCGACATAGGAGCACAAAATGTGCAATGGCGAGGCAACTAGTCCCTCTAAACAGAAATTAAGCACACCGTCGTGTTTGTGAGAAATGTCTGCTTCTTCTAAAGGACATATAAGGCCGCTTGAAGAGAATTCGCCAAAAATGAAGTGTTTATTGGCGTTCACGCCAAATACCTCAAAATCATTACCCTACAACCACTCATGACGATAATTTTGGTACCAAATCTATATCAATGCGATCTGTGGTTGCGGAGTAATTACGATTTTTCGGAGGGCATGCCCAGATTAAGTGCATGTAAAACGACTGTGTGGCGACGTTCACTACCGCCGACGTGTCGCACGACAGCCGCAGCGGGTCATTTTTCATGCACTTAATCTCGACATGTCATCACTCCACAACCATAGCTCGCATTGCCATAAGTTTGGTACCAAAATGATCGTCATGAAATGCGCACTTGCTGAATAGTTTTGAACGCTGTGGGTGGTCGCCGAGTTATGATTTTGAGGCATTTGGTGTGAAAGCAATAAAGAACTTCATATTTTGCAAATTCTCTTCTAAGCGACCATGCCGCATCTTCCGACCGGCCTTATATATTCTTTAGAAAAAGTAGACGTTTCTGTATAGGAGGACTGGTTGTCTCGCAACAGCACATTTTGTGCTCCTATGTCGAGCAAAAACAACAGTGTCACAAATTGTAGTAATTTCACTCTCACCTCCGAAACAAGACTCAAAGACTATGTTCCATTGGAAAAACATCTGCTTTAACGAGCTCTACAATTCCATATATCGCGCTTCAAATATTCCTGGAATATCCTGTATATATAGAAAGAGAGAGAGAGAAAATGCGATCTGTTCAATCCATATGTACTTATGTGAGCGGCTAGAGAATGTAGTCTCTCCGTCATTGGTGACTAGTAGCCTTCTTTCGACTACTTAACCCTGTAGGATATTTGCCCCCTTAGATGTGTGACAGCTCCTTTATGTCGTGCTGGCAGCATTCAAGTTTCCGATGATAGCTTAGTATTTGCTCCCGTGGCCGCTCACGCTCTCGGCAGGTATGTATTTAGCAACACTTCAGATTCTCTATATCCCTATTAGTTGAGAAATAAGAGATTTAAAATGTCATTCTATCTAACTCGACCCACGTGAAGTAACCCTGGCACCCAGGTGTGTTTTGTGATTCCCTGATTGCGTTAAAGGGTTGACTCAAACCAACACTTCACAGGCGTTTGATGCAAACACTCAAGTACATTTGTATCTACCAGTGAATTGATACATTTGCGTTTTTATTTGTTGCTTACGTACAATATACAATCAGTGTTGTCCAGCCAATGAGGGTGGTTACTGGTGTTACAGTGACTATTTTGTAGTGTAGCTCTAAACGTTACTATTACTAGCTCTATTGGCAGAATACCTACTATTGTTATTGTGCAACAGAGGATGAGCCCCGAGGACATTTCGCGTGCGCAGAGAGCAGCCTTCGACACACTGCTGAAGCAGTACCATTCCCAGCGGTCGAGCTATGATGACTCGTAGCGGATATTCACCGCTTCGGGCGCCTACAGTCTTCTCGTCTTCTTCGTCGCCTACCATCATGTATCCCGCCTGTGCCATCAACACTACGTCGTTCGCACCGCACCAGTATCAGCCTGTGAAATCGGTCGTTGTTTTTTTCAGTATCGGCAGCAGCGCCGTGTGTGTGACACCTATAGTATTGTCATCACTGCGAATGCAGATGATCTTTTACTCATCGCATGAACAGCAAGGAAGAAGACAGACAAGTGGGTCTTTGTCTGTCTTCTTCAACCAACAATCTAATGACATTCCGGAAGCAGAAAAATAGAAATGGCAGGCGTTGAGGACGTTTAATGAACACAACACATTGTTAATAAATAAAGTGCATGATATGAAGTTTATTAGGCTGTAGCATTTCATTCACCTGACTACTTGTAGTTTGCAGTCACTGCATTAATAATAGCTGATGTAAAAATATTTAACCCATAACTTGCCGCTTCTGCCTATTGCCGAAGGTAATAGTAAGTACCTAACTCCGGGACCTGCTAATTTCAACGACCACACTGGCGTCGACTGTCAAATTACTACTTCGACGAAATTGGTGCCAATGTCCCAGCATAGGCCGTAGTTATCATGATCATACGCTTGATTGGCATGTTTGTTCTATACAGCAGGTCGAAATACATAATCGTCTGCGACAGGGGGCCCCAGCTAGACGCAGATGCTTTGTCAAGTACTAATCCGATATATAAGTCTCGGTACAGTATACAGCCTTTGAAATGCAGCAGCCTTCATTGTACGCTTTACCCCAAAGCGCGCGCTCTGCCTCTCTCTCTGCATATGTATATACTAAATTAAAAAAAAAGTGGTCCCAATAATTCGATTTCAAATGCAGCACAAGTTCAACCAACGGAGGCTCATCACATGGGTTTACAGTGAGCATCAATTTCTTGGTCTGCGAGGTTACATCACGCGTCGCTCACTAGTGCTGGTCAGGTGCAATCTATCACTGCTGGCTTACCTTCGCAACCATATGGTTCTACATGTGGAACATTAATTTCCCATTTATATATATATATATATATATGGTTGCGTCTTATTGTCAAAGAGTGACAAAATATACGTCCTTCACGTGCGCGCCTGAATGTGTATTATCTATTTGTGTTTATATATATATATAGCCGGCGTCCTGGAAACGGCCACGCCGACAGTCACAGCTAAACAGCCGTCTTACACTATGCATCAGTGAATACGATAGAGTTGGCAATGCATGTCGATTGTCATTGATTAGGCCGCGATACTGTCCGGAGTCCTCACTACTCGTGTCCTTCTACAAAAAAGAATACAAAAGTTGACGCGGCGAAACTACGCTGTCTTTCACACAAAGTCATTAGGCCTTTTACGCCGGGATGCATGTGGAACTCCCGACAGCCCTATGTTGCTCTATATAGCTCGTACGCCAATAGATCGTGCACTGGTGTGCATATATATATATATATATATATATATATATATATATATAATTGATATACAATCACGGTCAAGATTAAATATATGTTAGTTCTCGTTAACTGTAATGACCTTAAGGGAATTGGTGAGAATAAGGAGTTGGTGACAATAGATAAAAACACAGTGAGATATGGTAACGTTGTACATTACTTTCCCTGAAATGCACATCAATTTGCTCAATATCTATCGCTTAAGAGGGCCTATTCGTGTTTGCGGACATATTCGCCTGGACATACGGAGTCACAGTCCACAGCTGCCGACTGAATTAAACAAGAAACAAAAATTGCTGTGACCTTCTGTAGCATCAGCGCCTTTGAGCAGACATGCACCTGGTCGATAAAAGCAACAACTTGCAAACACTTTGGCTTTGCCACCAGTACAAGGACAAAGGAGGGCAAAGAAAGCATAGATAATTATATTGGAGACAATATTACAAAGAAATTCACGTGAGATGGGGTATGATAGAACTTGAATACCGATCGTTTGTTTTAACACGGATAATAGACGCTGGTAATAATGACAATGATAGTAATGATAAAGCCAACGACAAATAATGGAACAATTGAATCTGATGTATGGCTAATGCCGCGTGCCAGTATGCGTAACAAGAAAATATGTTCCCCGTTCACCAGACTCGTTTTCACTTCGTTTATACGCTTATATATATATATATATATATATATATATAAACTCTAGACGATAATATTGATACTGACACTTGTAGACTAAACGAGATTATGTAGGTGAATATGGATGGCAGAATTCAAGAACTTCCTTGAGGCGGCCTAGGAAGGTCGACCCTCATCTGATCCAAGTACTTTGGCAATGTCCAGTCATCACGGCGTACGTCTCCCTAGATGCAGCAGCGGTTAATAATACTTCACTCAGGGAGAGAAAAACTCGAGTACAGTCAAACTACGGCACATGCATGTCCCATGTTACTCAGCAAAGGGTAAAATAGTAAACTTCAGCAAGCATACTACAAGTCCGGAAAAGCGTAGCTATTCCGTTTTAAACGCATCCAACCTCCGTCGCATCCTGCCAACGTATCCGATTCCATAATTACACGTCTAGTTGATTACCGCTAGGTTAAGCCGCATCAATACTTCAGCCATCGCTGGTTTTACTGATCATCAGTATCACTACTGTAGCTACGTAGCTATTACTAGTATCGAAAGATGCGAATTTAGTTAATTCCTTTCGAGAAAAAAATATATATATGAAACACTGCTACTGCTACCAGAATTAAATAAATAACAAAGACGCAGCACGTATTATTAGCAGCTACGTATTATGATTATACTTATACTGTAAAAAATAATTTAATAAAAAACGAATTATTAGCAAATGCAAAATGGCAATAAAATAATGTGTGCACGTTTCTAGGTGATACCGTCCTGTGTCATTCTTGGCTGTGTGTATCATTAAAATATTTCGCGTCCGATGAAAGTTGTTACAAATCGTGTCGGGTTTTTCACTTTCGTCAAATGCTTCGGGTCTGCATAAGAGCAACCATCACATTACTCCCCGCTGCCATAATCAACTGTGGCGCAAATCGACTAATCCTGGTTGCTCCCATTATCCTCTCTTTCTCTTCCGTAGTCTGTTTCGATTATAAAACGCTATACACTGACGCTCTGTCTGCTTCCGATAAAAAAAACTATTCGCCAGTACGCCTACGACATGACACGTCGGTAGGGCATGTTAGGGGCTGCCGATTTCTCATTGAGTGATAGCAATGTCGCCATCCCATTTCAGTGGTGCCCTGCGAGTTGTCCTTAGCGTGCCAACACTATTACATCCGTGTTTACGATTCCAAATACAATCGAGTTGTCACATATGAACAGCGCCTTTGACGCGGTCTCTATGTGCGATCACGAGACGCTATCACTCAGACTACGCTCATTCATTCACACAAATACAATTACTGTGGTTAGCACTATTTCTACGACTATCACTCCTAGAACTAGCGGCCCAATACTGTCATTACAGCTGCTACTACTACAAGTACTACAAAAGCTCTCCAGGAGTCATTAACAATAAGCGTAAATGTAGATCCATTGCTAGGAGAGAGTGGACGGAGTTAGGCAGAGTGACCGGCACAGGGCGACGATAAGGCGATTCGTCCTCTTGAAACGGTCAAAATGCTCCGACATAGGCTGCTAGTGCTGTGGAAGGTTATTCATAGGTTGTCCTGCTCGGATGCTTCATCGTACCGCTCGAGATTTTCCTCAACAGACGACGTAAATGAGAACTCGCCGGCGGTGCCCATTGATATGTCACTGAAAAGTAATGGCACAATTCATTGTAACGAATTAAAAGTTATTGTTAGCTGAAAATCACAAAAACATACGCTAAGTCGATGAAAGTCCGACCTAGCAATGCATTCGTGTGTCATTGAGTGGTGCAAGCGAGCAATGCATTCGTGTATCACTGAGTAGTGCAAGCGAATTAGTGTTTAATAATACTAGTGGAATAACCTAAAATCTTCAACCTTGTGTAGGTTTTCGCAGTTCACTAAAAACACACTAGAAATCTAGGCTTTGCTTAATGGAACCCTGTCTTATGTTTTACCGACTTCTTGATTATTTTTGAGACATCACTGAGGTAAAGATGTTTCTACCTGCGGGAGGCCGTGGTCGACCAGTGGGTGGATTATCAATCTACCTATATAAACGTTTCCGCCGGCACAATGTGTGAGGAAGGACGATTTCTGTGTGGGCTACTCGTCTATGAGGGTGAACATAGTTTTATTGACTCGGCAGAGGTCGACGGCACGATGAGTTCTGGTGTATAAGGTTTCGACCTGTCTACACCAACCATCGTCGGTGACGACTTCAGTAGGGCTACTAACGATAAAGGAAATGTGCTGCTTCAGTTGATGAAATACTTGAACTGAAATGTGTAAATGCTCGTGAAGGCTACACGTATATAAGTCATAACGGAAGCAGCACCATTGACCTACTGTCTCACAATCTTGTCGATGGCGAAACTAAAGGAAGCACCTGCGGGTGTCAGCGGTTGCAAATATCCCGGATATTTGGGAAAACAGCGAGGTGGTCAACTCTTAGTTGCCACGAGGCACGTTGACCGTTCACCTTTAGAGGTTGAGAGCCTCGAGGTAGGCCGTAATGTGGATACATGTTATGAACTGCTAGAGAGAACCATGAAAAGTGCAGCCAGATGGAAGAAACCGGGTAAGAAGAGATTACGACAGTTATTTTCTCAGGCTTGCTTTCTCGCTCACCGTGGAGTGCTCGAGCCCCTGCGCCAAGTGAGGGTAAAGGCACCACCGCAGCCGCTAGCCAAATGCAGGCTTCATTACTTCAACAGTAAAAAAGTTTACATAAAGCTATGCTATGACCACAAGGTGCTGCCGACTGATCGAAAGAGCAGAACTGAAGCCCTCAGCCCACGTTGCGCGACCCCATACGAGGGGGCGAACCTCCTGCTCATCGACGAACAGGTAACATGTCACCTGACCGTTCTTCTATATAACCGCGAGACTTTCCTTCTCTTCCGAGAGGAAAGAATGCTTGGCCAGGCCAGTTACTATGCGCACTGGGTGCGCTCTTGGCAAACCATCTTCTTCAATGAGATAATGAAGAGGAGACAAATACCAATAGCCTGACATATCGCCAAGCTTTCGCTGCTAAAACAAACCTTCCGCAAATTGGTTATATAACGGATCGAGTACTTGGTCGAGCAACCCTTCCGCCGGAGCAATTCGGCTATCGAAGGGGTCGGGGAGCGTGCCATGATTTCCATATGCTTCAGAGATAGAACGAGCTGTGGCGAAAACCGGAGGCCATTTGTATGCAGGCTTCATAGACCCCTCGACAAAGCACCTCGAGATTTCCTAGAGAAGTCATTCCTACACGCAAAACCCCCTGGTGGCTCTCTTCTGAGCGTAATTTCGAGCTTCTTTAATGCGGACACCTTACTGGTACAGGGTGAGCACGAAATGTTGCAGGTGAGGCAAAATGTGAGAACCCCGCAATGGACTCCACTGAGATGCGTCTCCTTCACACTTCTGCTTGCCGATTTTGTCGGCTATAATCGACAGGAGTTTCAAAAAACCATAGTTGTGATGTACGCAGATTACATAGTCATCACAACCTGGGTGCCATCAGGCACCTCACTCTTCTGGCATAAGTGCTCCTTGTCTCAAGGGGGCTGGAAATAAACGCAATGTGGTCCAAGGCAATGAAACTCAGAGGAGAAGGTCAATTGGTTGCGAAAAATGTTATATGTTGCGGCGGCCAATCCTTAGAATTGGTCAACTCTTTCCGATATCTAGGGCTTCGGCTCCATTATACTGGGACTACCTTCACTGAACACATAGTCGAAAGAGTGAGCGCAGCCCTAGTCTCTTTGTATGGATAAGTCGGCGACGTCTGGCGACTGTCCGTCCCGACGGCAGTGACACTCTTCCACCTCAGTTTGTCACAAGGCTGATGTATAGTCTTGACAGAGTATGGGGACTCTTCACTCGGGCCAACATTGGTTTGCTTGAAAGGTGTTCACAATGTACATGAAGCAAGTACTTTGTATGTGAATGCGCGCAAAAGCCGCTTCCTTGTGTACCCTATTTTCAGGTTCTGCGCCGGTTGTTAAGATAATTCGATTGCGGTTGAAGACGCTGCGTACAGTACCATTCGAAAGCTTCATTTCGGAATGGAAAAATAAAGCCGAGCAAGTTCGACGAGAGGTTATAGACCTGGATATTTTCAGTGCTTCTCACCTCTGGTCTGGTCTTGCATGTGACAATCGCCACGTCTATACCAGACACGTAGTTCATGGTTATCATCACTCTGTCTGTTCGATTATAAACTTACACTTATATATGATGTCAGACATAGTCAAACACAGTAAAAAAGGCAGATAGGCAATTATGCCCGTATCTGCAAAAGTCTAGTTCGCTAGTTCATACCTGTACGAGTTGCTATCTACAGGAAAGGCAAAGATCTTGGATATACAGCGGACGTTCTTCCACGTCCACGCAACGAAGATAGCGTCGCTGGCCCGTGCGCGCCCAAGCAATCGTATTCCGCGCGCGTGAAGCGTTTCCACCAAACGCAAATCGTTGTGTTGTCCCGCAGGCATTACCATGCAAACCTGTGCAAAATCGAATGCACAGTTAGTCATCTTACACATTCATACAACTATATAAAGATATTGGCACAAAAATTAGTAATGTGCGTAACTGAAGAGATTATCTCAAATTCATACTTGACCTAGTCTATTTATTAGGAGCAACGCAGGGCTCAACTTTGTTTGCTAGGATACAACGGACACCTATAAACCGAGCTTAATCGAGCCAACAGTAAAATGCAAGAATCCACAAGCTAAGATTTATTTGATATGTATATATATTGTTTATTTCGCAATAACATTGCATTTTATTTGATATGTCCTACTACCCAGATAATAATAACATATTTTTGTATACAACACACCAAAGAACCATTTTGTTAACAGTTGAATGGTGTAACATTAGTGTAACAAAAACATTTTTATTTACGAACGCATATAGATTAGTGTAAAAGAATATATATTTCAATTAGACAAAGTTTTAATATTAGTTGATAAATAAATATTTTAACATGCTTCAAACATAGATTTAGATGTACTATTGAGAACATATAGTCTGAATGGTTTAACAATTACATTCGAATAGAAAAACAATAACTACAGGATAAAGCAAGCTTATATAATCATGAACCTAGAAGTGTCCCTAGCTGCTGTCTTTAGTAGAGCAATATTGCATTTGTAAACTACATGCTATAGCGTTTCTGGTACAGTACTACACTTCACAGAGTATGCATGGATCGTCAGGGTCTCCACTATACATCTTTGCTAGTGTCTGGTAGACAGCGCCTGTAACAGAGTCGATGGTGAAGCCTTTGATCGTTGCTGTATATGCAAACTTTTTTCTGCTCAGTCTACTGCCGTGCTGCACGCTGAGCAGTATTCTTTCTGTCGACATACAGTCCTGCGGAGATGGTCTCCTAATGTCCGCCGTTGCTTGGCCTAGGTCCTCTCTACTCTAGCCCTTGCACCTACTTCTATGTACATACAATACACATTTGTGCTGCGACTTATATTGTAAAGAGAAGTTTGCGCTTTTAGTCGACGTGCCCCAGCAGAAGCAGCACCAACACGAATCTCTTAACTCCTTCTCTCTCTCTCTGAACTCAACAGACTCCAATATCTGCACCATCGTCAATACTAAACGTAGGCACCTGTGTCGGCACCTTTTTGGGGAAAGCCCTTGGGATCCTGCGATCATTGGTGACAGCATTCATTTAGGTGGGCTAGTTTCGCTGTGAGGCTTGTAATTTAGACAACCAGAGGTCGTCTCAAGCGCGATCAGCATGAAATAGTATTTATTGGCAAGGCTAGAATAAGCTTTCATCTATACATGCCATTATGACCCGTCAGCGACTGCATCGTCGACCACATCACACATACAATGCTGTCTCGTATGCTTTCAGCTTCCCCAGGCAGATTTCCCCCTGGTAAATTCCTTACCGTCCATTCGTAATGCTTACGCATGTAAAAACATGACTCTCTGCATTTAGGTAATGTATACAAATGCGGTTTCATAAAATCAATCAATTTCTGTCTCTCTGTCCTGCACTGCCCTGAGGTTCTATCCGTAGTCACCCGTATTTGTATACAGATAGCGATGACGTCTTCGCATGCGGTATTTTTCAATGCATAGCGTAACGATTCCTTCGAGGTCGCGTGCCATCTTGGTTCTCCCTGAGTAGGCTAGTAGTTACCATAATTTATGTTATGTTCCCCTCTTGCAATGTACCGGCTTTTGCATACCACAAATAATCTTAATAACGTATAACGTGTGACTAGATTCAACAACACTAACCTGAATGTGATCGTCATCGCAGAGGAATAATGACCTCTGGCACATTTCAAGGCTTAACATTGAGCCGTTCAAGCTGATGTCCCCCACTCTGCTTCGTCGCCCGTTTGCGGAGACGAAGAGGCCCATTTCTGCAAAAAACGACACATATATATATATATATATATATATATACAGCGCTTTATTCAAGCATTCCATCAAGTAATTCCACAAGAGAAAGTGTTGCGAGTACTTCTGATAGCAATAAGCCTCGTTACGATATTTTTCCACATCTTTGTTAAAGTGCGTATGATCGTAAGCATCTTTAACCGCATGTCACGTTGTTCACTTTCAATATTTCTGAAGTCTGATAGTCAATGCTCTGATACACTTTGATGGGACATGGTGGCTCTCCATTGATTGAAGAGATACCACTAGAAATACACACATATATTAAGATTTAGGAGGAGCGTAAATTTTATAATTAACTTAATAATAATTGAACGTAATGTGTTATATGTTCTCATAACCATATATATACAAAGAGCACGCGATGCGAATCGATATCATACCGCTGCAAGCGACGAGGTATTCGTTATGCGCCTCAACCTCGAGAATGTAGTAGGGCCCCTTAAAGTTGGCAAATAAACCTAGGGAATCGTCCGAGGCATCAAGGAATTCGCGAACCTGAAATATGAACAGAGCCATATGATCAAGAAAAACAATGTATACAAAATATGTAAATATGGAAGGGTAGAAGCCAGGACTCGTTACAAAAGCCACGAAACCGTCAGAGGGAAGAGGGTTTCACGACGAGAATCTTATAGTGTTGACAGTCTTAAAGTGTGAGCTGTGCAGTAGTTACTGTGTAGAATGCTAAGAGAAGTGGAGAAAACTGAACGAGCTTTGGTGGAGCCTATCGCCAACAGAATCAAGTTTGACAGTTAGGCGTCTCCTCCTCACCTGGTAGTTGCGCAGACTCATCGCGTATACCTTATCGCTGCTGAAGAGCACGTTATTTGGCGTGATCTGAATGGAGGAGCAGAGACCTTCCGTTTCGAAGCGCCGCTCGATATCGTACTGCAGGGTCTCCGCTCGATAGCGAAGAACAACCAAGGCCTCAGTTGTACTCACCGCAAGTACGCAGCCGTCTTTGCTCACTCTAGTTTAAGAAAGATGCAGCACGATATTAGGTTTAAGCTGTCTGGTGAACTTCTCAGCTTAGTGCAAAGACAATAACGGCCATTATGTTTCTTTTTCATTATGACCTTCATCTTTACCGCATTTTAGCAAATCTGTGCAATCTTCACAGAGCTTACAATATTTTACCAAGCAGTGATCTTTTGCAAATGGCACTTTTCAGTCTAAAAAGACTTTATCTACGAGCCTTACACTAAACGTAGGTCGATTTGGGACGCCAGGAGTAAGCATGTTTACCTGAACATCGAGCAGTTGTCAAGGCCGCCTCCACTATGCTGGCCGTTAGTCGCCAAGATTTTGCCATGATGACCAGCTGTCGTTCGGCTTTGGTCATGACTACGCTTATTGTCTTGATGAGAAGCACTTGAAATAGCTGTGGGACCAGCGCCCACCCGAAGGAGGCTCACCGGAGGGAGATCAACGTCGCCCTCGCAGTGCATCCAGTCTCGGAGATCCGATACCCGGCACCACACAAGGCCTCGTTTTCGAGAATCTGCAACACGTTTACGATTATTAATTGAATTAATTGATTCTGTATTCAAGAGATAAGCAAATCGCAGTAACTTAAAATGTATCTACGCAATCGAGTACTTAAGAATTTCAGCGGGCTAAAACAAATTTGGACATCTTAAACCAGCTTGGTAAAGATCAAGAGTTAATTTAAGACTCCAAGGCAATCAGGTCAACCCTACAACTAAACGTATTTACTTCATACAATATCGTAGTATCTCTAGTTATTTTTTAGATAGCGCGGTCATATAAGTATTTCGAATCCGCCAACGCTTATTCATAAACCCCTCATTCATTACACTGTAAGCCCGCAGCGTGATTGAGGCTGGTACCGTCTGAACCGAACTGGCAGTGTAACACCGAAGTCGTGAACGATATGGGCAGAAACACACGTACCGACAATCATGATTGCTATGTTGAAGATTTCGACAAGGTGAATCTGGAATACTGGAGGAATTCCTGCTACTGTCCGCCGTAGAGTGTGTGCTCGACCATCGACAACCATGAGACCATCAGCGCCTCCGGCCAGAAGCAATTCTCCCTCACTGTCTACCTCCCACACGCAGTGGACCGCACCGCAGCCATCAGCTAGGTCTGCCATTCGACGAGTCACGCTCTTGCTCTGCAATAACACACACATTTAATCAATTACGAATGACTACAGCGAATGGAAGCGGATCACATCGCCGCATCAACAACACAACAACAGCAGCTAGGCTTGAATTGTTTGATTACGGCACTCCCCTTAGGTAATGAGAGATTCACAAATATTCTTTTAAATAATTAAATACAGAACAGTATTGTCTCTTGCCGTTGCACTGTAGCGTTTGCTATGCATTATGATGTTTAATAAATTATACTACTAGACTGTTAAAATAATGCCTGCAATGGGAGCTAAATGCCTAAGTAGAAATGTTTGCCTGAAAAAGACCTGCGCTTAGCCATCGTAGTCTCGATGAAGACGTACAGTACTTATACAACTCACCCCTTTCGAGTACCGCTCGATGGTATCCCGAATAGCGTCGTGCCACTGGTTCTTATCGGTTACTCCCTGGAAGAGCATATACAGTGGCCGTCGTGGTTCCTGATCACGGTTACGCACTACGAGCTTTAAAACAAGCTCCGTATTGACACCTTCGCGCAGCTCCGAATAGAGAACGTCTCGATCGAGGTACATATGTGTCTGGCCGTCGCCCACCAGGTTGTACCTAAGGTTAATACAAACAATAGGACAGTTATTTTTGTATTTGTAGTCTAGATATTATGTACCATCTTGAAATGCAATGTTATTGCGAAATAAACCATATATATATATATATATATATATATATATATATATATATATATATATATATATATATATATATATATATATATATATATATGAATTAATTGGTAGTATACTAAAACTGGATGTGTAACTGTATATCAAACCAAACAACGCAGAGACTAAGTTTTTTATTAGGCGATAATATTGATGATGATGTTTGTTTGTAATGCTGATTACTATTATTGTAAAAATGCATAACAATATTACTGATATATACCTATCGATCGCCTCGATATGATCTCCTCCAGGAGTAAAGCTCTTGTCGAAGATATAGAGAACACCGTCGTCCAAAACAAGGTAAGCTTTCTCCCAGCCGAACTTAGGGCTGCCATTTCTGCAAAAAACGCACAATGTTAGCACGTAGTAATCTCTGGTCCCAAAATGGAAGTTTCAAAAAGTTTGGCACCATGTGACCCCAAATATAAGCCTTGAATTTGGTACGTATCATTCCTGTCAACTATAGTTTCAATTCACAGGAACCACAAAGCAGAAATATGCAGTATTGGATTCTTAAAAATATGTAGCCATGATATCTTGAACGTGTCTCGTCTGTTGGCAACATGCGGACACAAAATATCATAAGATTCTACGCGGGTATAATCTACGTTACAGTGGGCGAGATGGTGCTTGGCCTAACAAAATACTAATATAACAATCGCGAATTAGACAGATATAAACAACGCGTATTTTGTGCAGAAATGTTTGTAAGTTGTGGTAGCCAATTAAAAAGCAAATATGTTTAAACTACCATTTGCATATGTTTGTTACTCTACGGAGCGAAATAAATATATAGTTCTAAGCAACGTTTATCACTTACGATCGATTTAAAGAAATCAAGTTTGAGAAGCAATTTAAAACTTTGAAATGGAAGTTCTTTTGTAGCTGAGGAGTATATCTAAATACATTTGAATTTCATATACAATTACACATTAACTTCGTAAATGTATGTGTGACTCTTTTCCCTGTGATAAACGTGCGACATACACATCTACAATGATTGTAAATTGTACAAGTCACACTGCCGCTTATCCAATGAATGTAATACGCGGCTGGGAAAATAAATCTGCAGCACATACTTACTGATTTTGTTTTCCTGCTCCTTTGGGTATTCTTAACTCTAAGAGTAGCACTTACTTGGGTATTTTGACGTAGCCTTGTGGGTGTTGCATATCAAACGAAACATTTTTAACGTCACCAGCGAAGCGCACCGCCTTCATATCTTCATACTCGCGCAGTAATTGACGCGGTAAGCCACAGACAGCCGGCGCCTTTTGTGAGCACGGCACGTGAAACGAATGATCGCATTCCTGGCACCTGTTGTTTTCGTAATTAATTTAATCCATGTTAGTCTATAGTTACCCTTACAATACTCTAAATCGAATGAATGTGAAGAACACTGCAGATTATTCCATCTCAAAGTATGCATATATAGCAAAACTTGTGAAAAGTCTATGCAAATAGGCGGGACTTTTGTTTTGACTGTTTCTAAATAAAGGCCCGCACAAAATGTGTGTTGTCTGAAATATAGTTTCGTAAGTACCTTTTTCGTGCATTATTGTCCAAGCCACGATACCTGAATGGGCGTATCTGCTAAGTTAAACGTCTCAAAATTGTCCAATCGCATTTGTACTTGCGTTATTCGTGAGCTCTCTTTCCCCTTCAAAATATATAAAAAAAATTCTGATGTTTATATGCATGTGCCAGCAGCGTGTGTGCGTGTGCCAGCAGCTAAAGTGCTTACTTACACAGCCAACTTTGTTCCCACGGTCACTGAACGCGAGCACAGGTCGCACTTCCGGTTATTGTAGGCGAGAGAGTAGCTGAACTTGTGAGGAATGTTATGCGATATTCGGCTACTAGGTACGCCTGTGGCACAGGCACCACCGGCGCCGCTGCCGCCGACCACTCCGGACATCATTAGCGCCTGATTAGATGTGGGCGACTTCGTCAGTTCTTCGGCTGCACGAAGTTGATGTGGAGAGCACAAATTTACCTGCTGGAATGTCGGATTCATAAATGTCAGTTAGTGGCAGACAAATACGAGACTTTACATTCGTAAGCAGATATATATATATATATATATATATATGCGAATCCATTTGTCTTCGTACATGGCTTAGTCCTACGCAGCACCTCGGCAACACGACACTTTAAATCAAATGGAAATTATTATTATTATTAGAGTACTTATGTCTGTGGTTATTACCCATCTACGCAATAATTGCGTAGCCTTTCTGTGTCTCCTGCAGATTACTAAATGTTAGTGTTAGTGTTCAGTCAGATTATTTAGCTCAAGTCGAAATGCTCCACAACGAGGTAACCGAATATGATGCACACTGGCGACGCGTTATGGCTATGCGCCGTTTAACCTTATAGTAAAGAGTTAATCCAGGCATTTAGACATTTAAGGAGACAGTCCACGTACCGAAGTCGATGAGTCGGCTGATACCGAATGCTGTGTCGGGTGCGTTGGATTGTGGTGCTGCTGGTAATGATGGGGATTGTTGTTGTTGATAGTACCGCCATTATTGTTGTTGCTGTTATTGCTGCTACTGCTGTTGTTGTTATTATTATTGTTGTTGGCGTCGTTCTGACTGCTGCAGTCGCTAAGGCTGGAACTAGTGCTGTCAAGTCCGTGTGATTGTGGAAACTGGCCGGCTGTTCCGATCATCCCACTCATTGAACTGCCAAACGAGGCCGAGTCATGAAGGCTGTTATGAAGACCGCAATCGTACCCAATTTCAATAAAAACGGAAGAAATCGCAACATATTAGTTAAGCTGATATATTTATAAATATATATATATATATATATATATATATATATATATATATATATATATATAGTACAAATAAATCATGCTTTAACTCATAATGTAAAATAAAAGAAAATATTATAAAGAATGAATGACGGCACATAAGTTGATGTGGGAATGCGAAAACAACTTGAAACAACATATAGGAACAAAAATCGCAACTATAAAATACTATATGAAGAGGCCAAAAAACGCTCCTTTCACAGCCGATGAATTACCTACAGTCGTTATACCTAATATGAGTAACGTATCCCAAGGACCCCGACACTGTTGCCTATCAACATTTAAAAAGTGCATTATCATATATGGCACTAGTACTATGTCTCTTCGACGGAAAGCTAGTCTTCAACAAAAACAAGATTTGCTATGAAGAACTACGCGACATGGCTACGCCAGTATATCAGCTTGAAGAGACTATTGATTCGATACAGACAACTGCAAATGCAATAATTGCAAAAAAAATGCACCTAGGAAGCATGAAGAACGGACAACTTCCGTTAGCACTTATGTGATGTGTGTTAAAAATAAATGGGAGTTTCTTAAGTGCTGGATATGTATCAGAACATTTAGATCCGCTATGATATATATATATATATATAGGTAGGTATTGCAATAATATATATATATATATATAAGTAGGTATTGCAATAGTCGCTTTTAACACAATTTAACGCGGTTTGCCTAGCTAAAGTTATTAAAGTTCGCGAAATAGCACAACTATCTAAATGGTAATTGGTCGAATAATAATACCTATTCGCGTTCTCCCGAGTGCCACGGCGCGCGCGATGAGCTCGGTTCTTTCCCTCCTCAATACTGAGTTTCTCCCGAAGCTGCATGACCTCCTGTCGGCTTTCCTCCAAATCGTGCTGCAGCTTGCGAATTCTCGACTGCTGTTGAATCGCCAGGAGCCAAAAACACAATTACTATTACTGTTATTATGACTATTATCATACATCCTGTAAAATAGAACATGCCACTAAAGAACCAAATACGCATGACATCATCAAAGAAGGGATGCAGGAGGAGTTGCTGTCGCGTCGAGTGATGCGTCCTGCGCAGAACGTACTTCAATGAAAACTGTATTTAGGATAAACATATACGAATCAGAATTATTATTCATACGCTTGAAGATAAAATGTAATAGCAAGACTGGCGATCACCAGTATCACCATCAGTACTTTTGATGTACGGTACTCAAAGTTCTTTCAAGCCATAACAAGCTTAGGCTAGTTTTGCCCTTGTTTTGGATCCACGCCACACGCTCCGTACATATAATTTAAGCTAATTGACAGAACTCGAAACTGTTTAGGAGTTTGGAAGGTTAGCAAAGTTGAGTTTTAGACAAACAAACAAACAAGAAATGACATCTCAGTCGGCAAGGATATATGCCACTCGCCTGCTGGCTGCTGCCTGTGGCCCCGTCTTTGCCTGCTCCGGTCTTCTCTTCGCGATTCTTTCCGACGAATCCAAACAGTCCACCTGTCTTTTTTGTGCTCGCTTTTTCCAACTGCTCTTTCAGCAAATCGACAACCTAAAAATAAACAGCCGAGAAGGTGGCGAAACGTTAATAAGCCTCAGTGCAGACTCTTGCTGCACGGTAGCAGTATGTGCTGTCACTGTCGTTATCCGGAACTAATGTGTTCGCAGTCACGCATCACACTTGTATCAAACTACCCACTTCGAATGAAGATATATTTGCACTCATTGCACGCCTTACCTTGGCATATTGATGAAGTTGTCCGGAGATTCTAACGACCGTTAGCTGATGTTCGACACCCTTTTTCTCCATTTCGGCAAGCAGCCGTCGGTTGCCCTCTTCGTGATCTTGAACCTGGATCGTCACGTCCTCGAGCTGTTCATTCAGCTGTACCATATTTCGATTGAGATTGCTAATCGTCGTGATGTACTTCGACGATTCGCGCTTAAGACTAAATACCTCCTCTTCAAGTCCGCTGATCGCACGAGCTTTCGCCTTGAGCTCCGCCTGGGCCAATGCCAGCTGCTGGGACAGCTGCTCGCGTTGGCTGCTCTCCCGAGTTCGAGCCTCCTCAGGCCTCGCGTAAGGCCGCCTGCAGGGAATCGCGTAGGTCCATCACGGTACCCTCCCGCTCGGCAAGGTCTGACCGAAGACTATCGACCAATGCAGGTAATGGCTCGAGTGCACTCTTTTCACGCCGCAGCCGGGACACTTGCTCCCTCAACGTAACAATCTCGCTGTGATAGTAAGCCGGGCAGCAAAACGATTATTAGTTTACACTTTACCATCACCCTAATGCATTAAGAATAATATATTAAATTATTTCAGCTCCTGCTTATGCAAGAGTTATAAAACCTAAAAAGCTTACGAGGTAAATGAGCAATACAATGCTGCTTACGTCTTATTCTGTTCGGCCTCCTCGTTGAGTCCATTCATAAGATCTCCAAGAGACTGAAACTCTTGACGCCACTTGTCGTTCTGCATTTGCTCCTGAAATCAACCCATGCATCGAGCTCTTGATAAGACATTTTCGAAGGTCTAGAGAGAGACAATGCTCGGATCGTACACTCACTACAGGAATATTTGCCAAATTCGAGTTTACTCTAAGAATTTGGGTGTGCTAGAGTGTTGCGAACAGCATTGGTCTTGAAGTCATGGCACGCACTGTGCGTGCTGTCGATTCGACCTCTGTGCCCGAGACCGGGATAAATGAAACTTGTACATATTACTAAACAGGATATTCTGTACTGAGCTTGTGTCTTCGCTCGTGTGTCAGCGAACGGATACCAACCTGTTTAAGCGTTTTCCGCAGGTCGTCAACTTGCTTGAGGGCATCCTGCTTACGACGGTTGGCCATTTCTGTCTCCTTTTCGAGCATCTTAATGCGAAGCGTTAATTCGCCGACCTGGTCCGACACGCCAGCTAACTGCTCTTTCAGATCCTGCCAGCAAAAAAGAAACTTCATGAGCATAGTGACGTCCACACACGACTAGCTAAACTACAGCCCTGATCGACAATCAGTGGTTATCCTACTGTGCTATGTACAAATTATATAAAAACACACAGCGCGGAGCGCTCTACTGGCATATACGTTCAACTAACACAGTATGCGGCATCGCTTAATCCTGAACATAACCCATCGCCTGCTTATATATATATATATAGAGTAAATATGTAGGTATTATATATATATATATATATATAAATATATATATATATATATATATATATATATGTATATATATATATATATATATATATATATATATATATATACCAACAAAGATATGATTATATATAATTAAACTTACACCTGACTGCTGGTCGTATCGGTGAGTACCCTCAGACGTTCTTCAAGTCGCGCTTTCTCGCTTTCCGCGGCAAGAGCACATTGCGATGCCGCCTCGCGAGCCGCCGCTTCCGCTTCCTCAGCCTCACTGAGCTGTACCTTTAGGGCCTGCAGTTGTCAAGCAAGTTAAACATAAAAAATAATGGTTATAAATCAATAATAATAATATCGTTAATAGTTTTTATCAATTTTAGGAACAGTGATAATTAATTTCTCATCTCAGTGTTCATTTCGTGCTAGTCCCCGTCATTGACTCAATTTTGATTTCAGGTCCCGAGTAAATCTTGCCGTTTCGCCATTGACAGGCCCAACCCCAATAAATCTATAGCATTGGAACAAAAAGTAGTTATTCTAGAGATCTGCGTGTTAATGTTTTATGGGTTCCAGTCTTGCCTTCCTAATGCCTCATATTTCGTTCAGCTCTGTATACCTTAAAACTCTTCCACACTTCGTAAAGTTAGGGGGATTCACGCCAGTGTCAACGTTGTCCCGAGTCGCGGAAGTGATGGGAGCTACGTGGTGCTTTAAAGTGATGATGGCACAGGTTTAACCCCATATCCACAAAAAGTGTCGCGAACAGCTGTAATAACCGCTCTTGTACAACCCGAAGCTAAATGTCAAACACACTGTTTTGCAAAGTTTCATCAAATCATATCCGTCTAATTTATGCGGATATAAAGGTGTTCTTTCAAAAAATCGGTATCCAGTCTGCCCCTGAAACTGCACTCTGCTTCCTCTCTATGTTGCCGGAATATCAACTACTATATGTATCCAATTCACCCGAGAGAAAGTCGGCAGGTGCAGCGCGAAGCATATAGTTAAGTTCTGGTAACATAAGGCTATGTCTCCAAAGACACAGTATCACATATGGAAGCATCACCCATATATACAAATTATGGTGTCCAAGAATTTCGTTTGTTATCTAGAGCTTGAGGATGTTTTGTCCGGGCCCATGGTAAATCAATATGGTTCTTATTTAGCTGCCTTGCAAAACCAAACATCTCTCTGATCGTGTATGCTGTAGTTCCGTTTGCTCTTGAGATTAGCCTACAGTAATAATTTTGCATCTAGAGGCATTTATAAATCTTAGCTGTTAAAATTCAATTTAGCGTATGCCCGAAGGCACTCCACCCGCCGGCCCATCAATTTGTCGTCAATCTAATAAATGTTAAATGGGCTTTGTATCTGGAATACAAAGCCTGATATAACAAAGCTAAACTGTGAGGGACCTAAAAGGTCTTCTTATTGAATTCTCGTGGCATACGTTTGTGTTCTTCTATTTGCAGGGTCCTGCATAGCTTCTATATTATACTTAATAATGTTCTCAAGAGGAGCTTTTTGAACTTTAATGCATCTTCTGTTTTGGAGTCGACAGGGGCCATCATCCCGAAGGAATCGGCAAACGCAGCGCAATTGCGTATGTCTCCCTCGCCAACTTGCGTTCCAGATAGCTCACCCCTTCGTTCTGTTTCCATGATCTTGGTATTCTGGCGTTTGTATACGCGAGGTTATTTAAGTAAATTTCTTTGCTGCTCTTAACTAGAGTTATAAATCTAGGCTTTTTATCACTTGGCCTAAGGCTGAGACATTAGTCTTTTGTCTCAAGAGTATTAGCATCAACGCGGATCACGGAAAGAGTTTACCCCTAATGCAAGGTCCGTCTAATAACCTTGTAATAACCAAATTTAACTCTTCGACAACCACTCAATTAACTCTCTGAGACTTGAATAGTACGGCCCAAATAAAATGCAATCGAAGAACCTACTGGATATAGGTTATTGATAACGGCTACTACGATTATGGTCGAAATGCTCGCCGTTTAGAGAATTATAATTGTTAAATTCTGGAATGTTAAATTTGCAACATGATTTAAAATCTAACATACGTTGAATGCATTATTATTTTTATTATAAAATAGACAAAGGGTGAGCGTGTTGTATAGGCTAAGGCTTAGGATTCAGAACATCAAGCATTATTATTATTAATACTATGCTCACCTCCTGAGCCTGAATGCTCTCCTGCAAGAGTCGCTGGGCGTTTTCTAGCTGTTGTCGAAGCTGGTCACTTTGCTCAGCCGATGCCTTCAGGGTTTTCGCCTCACGGGAGGAGATTCGCAGATCTAGTTGCACTTCCTTCAGCTCTTCGTTGCGCCGTCGAAGTTCTACGGATGTGTCCAGCCATCTAGATAATACAAAATGAACAGTAAGTGTGACCTTTAGGAAAATAGCAAGCAAATTTAAAATCGAGGCTCCGAATCTACACATTATCAGTTTATAGTAATGGCAGTAGCGTTTGGCTAATTAATATTGATAGCATGGAGAGCGGAGTAAGAGTTGTGCTGTTCTTGTGTTCTCATTGCAAGGTGCACTGAAGCTTGTGTTCCTTCTAGGCGTAATATGAACACCGCCATACAGAACAATAAATGGAAAAAACAGTACCTGCGCTTATTAACCTCCTGCTCTTCCCGGGCCTTCTCCAACTGCTGTCGAAGAAGCTCGTTTTCCTCGGCGCAATTGCAAATGCAGCTAGCAGCAGTGTGGAATGAATTGTTTGTCGAAGCACGAGATGATGCCATAGAAAGTCGCTGCTTCTTCTCGTCATCTGTTAGCACGATCGTTGTAACGCTGTTGCATTGCCAGGTGGACATTTACAATAAAGACAACAACAAACAAAACCTCACACCAATTAAGAACAGCCAACCAACATAGAAAACAAACTTTGGAAAATAACCTGTACTGCACCTCAGTGTAGTAACCTTATTAGAACATAATGTTAGTTTGAGGCTTAATGTATCTTATGCCTTTAAGGCTATTACTGTTTGTATACGTTGTCGCTCTGTTCATGTATGGAGCACGCAACTTAATTCATTCATCGTGTCGTCGTTAAACGAGCAAATGCCAATAGATGTTGATTATAGTTAAACATGGCGCGTTAACAAGGTGGTGTCGGGTTATTTCCGTCGTTTTTGTTTTCACTGTTCCGAGAAAACAGATACCAATCTGCTAGCGGCCCACCTATTACTGTTGTCATCAAGCTGGCACTCGTTCGTTGCGACGGCGTCGATATTGATCGTGTAGTCGGCCATATCGCTAAATCGGACCGAGCGTCGATGCCCGACAGCGTCCTGCTCATCTACTGGCGTCGCCTTGTCGCTTGCCTGGTGGCTCTGTGTAAGGCCACCGGTTACTTGTCGCTGGTCGTCGAGCTGTTGCTTTAGCACTGCCACCTGTGCTTCGAGCGTCGTGCAAGCCGAGCACTGCTGCTGGACCTGCTGGTGACTGACTTTCTTGTCGTCAGCCAGGTCTGAAATGGCTTCCGAGGGTCGGTCCTGTAGTTGCGCGACTTGGTGCGCGAGCTCGACCACCTGCATCTCGAGGCGAACGTTCGTCTCTTGCGCCTTCTGGAGCTTGGCACGTAGCTGCCCGCACTCGTTAACCAACTGTTGGCTCGCAGCATTTGAGCACGGCGAACTGTTGCCGTGGTCCTCGTCGTCCTCACCTCCGACGCCACGATCACCATCTTCGCCGCCTACCTCCGATCTACCAACGGGGCCGTCGCCGTCGACACTGCTGCGGAGTTCGGTTTCTAACTCCTTGACTCGAACCTCGAGCGTCATCACCTGCACACAAACCCAGAATATACGCCGCACGTTGAATCCAACAAGTGAGTTAAAAACTTCGAGTTTGAGCTGACCCTCAGCTAAGATTTGACGTCCACGGAACTGCTTTTTGCATTGCTTCTTAGACGAACCCCCATGAATATAAATGTGCAACGATGGGCTCGAACACGCGCACCTATGTGTCTCCTCCGCGTGATGCATTCACCTGCGCCTCGCCATCGGGCTCAATAACAAGCGAGTTAATGCCTTAAAATGTGATTGAACTGTAGCACGCGTACGGATTTACAATCACGTATAGTCTTACACGCAAATTTACCCAGCTCGAAGGCACATTACCTTGATTTTCAGCTCGCGGTTGCTGTCTTGAAGCTCCTTGAGCCGTTCAACATACTCCTCGCAAAGCTGGCGCGCATTCATCAGGTTATTTTCGACGATGCGCCGCTGATTGACGGCCTCACTTAGATCCTTCTTGAGTCCCTCGACGTAAGCAAGATTCCCGCTCTGGATTTCCTGTAGACGTTCGACGCACTTCTCGCTGTCCGATACAATCTGCAACGTGGCGCACATAGATGCAGTGCCCAGGTGTTATTATTAGAGTAACCAGCAAAGTGAAAAATAGTGGACAGAAGAATCCCATAACAACAACATATGCGTGCTTCTTCCTGCCATTTTTATTTCGGTTCTCAAGCTGTCGTTTTATTTCTGTTGGTTCGGAAGACATCGCAAAAGCTTTTGTTAATTCCAATTTCTCGTTATAAAATAAACACATGAGTTTCGTATATATATGCTGTTTTAGTTTAGCGTTTATCAGCCATCCTTAGAAGAAGGCTACGTGAAAAAAAGTTCAATGCGTGAAATGGTGCTCAATGCTGCTGAGAATAAATTGGAAAACGTGAAAATCAAAGTCTGCTTTGATGCTCGGATATTTTAAAAAGTGCGTCTACGTCGGTCAAAAAAACTGCATATTAAAAAAATGAACACTGATAACTACTAACCGAGTGAAACTTGGCTTTATAGTCGCGGGCAATGGTACGAGTCTTCTGCAGTTCCCTGGTCAACTCTTCGATAGTCTCCTGCTGCCCAAGGATCTCCTGAGGTAACTCGTACAGCAGGCGAGTCTGATTGCGCTCGTTAAGCGGGCTGTCCGGGGCTGTCAGGCTCCACTTGATCAATTCGTCCGATCTTTTGTACTGTCGCTGGTAGCCCTGCAGAACAGTAAGAGCAAATCCACTAATGCTTCAAAACAGTGATGTGAGCACATTATGATATGACAAAAGGTAGAGCGAAGTGATGGCAGTGGTAAAACCTTTATGACAGTGCCTAACTCAAGTGTCCAGTCGACACACATACCGTGCCCGTGTCATTTACCCTTTAAACGAGAATCCCGAATCCCCTCTGCTGTTGTAGGCATGCTTGTTTGTCACCCGCCATACATAGCTTCGGATCGGCAAAACACAGAGCAGTCGCCACAAGGTAACAATTGATAATAATAACAATTAAAAATTGAACTTGACTTGGATCTGACTGACCTTGACAATTTCTACGGCCTTTTGCTCGCTTCGCTTTCGTAGCGCCATCTCGTGTTGACAACGTTCTTCAAGCTTCTTCACTTCGGCGTCTTTATCGATCATTTGGCGTTCCAATGCGCTTAACTCCTTCTCAAACTTGGCTGCAATTAAATGAACAGCAACTTATCAATATCTTAAAAAGGATTTAAGTGAGAGATGATTTGTTTGTAAGGGCCTGCAATTAAAACGTTGTTGTTTTCCAAAACTTGAAATGGTGTCAACATAAATTAAATGAAACTAGGAAAATCTGACACCGCACACAATGAGGATGGGCAGGTGTGATTAACCTTAACAGGTGCCCTGCGGCAAACCCTGTTGCCTTGCATTCGGAAGGTACGTGGGTTCAAGACCAGCCATTCTTAAATTGATTTTCATGGTTTTCAATTTAGACAAAGTGAATGCCGGAGTGGACTTTACTCGTCGGGCATGATCGGACAAAAAATAGATAGGATATTTCAGATGTCTCAATAAAAAGATATAGTGCAACACCTATTCAATCCCCTTATTATATTATAGACAAACTCCTAAGAATCCTAAGATTACCCACCGGTTCTCGCTTCTGACTCCTTAAGCCGAGTCATTAGTCCTTCGTTGGCGTCGCGAAGTTGGCTTTCGCTAGCCTGGGCCAACGCGAGTTTCTCTTGAAGTTCCTTACGTCGCGTCTCGTCTTTCCGGCTAAGCGTGCCTGTTGCGGCCACAAGTGCCGCCGACTGGTGTCCGCCAGGAGCGGATAGTGGGCCGTCGTGCATCTGTTAACATACATTTTGCCAGTCAATCCCCGCCATAGAAAAAAACGATCAAAACATTAGTAAATTAAGAATCTTAAAGTAGCTTAGAATCGCATAGAGGTAATCTTACTACACGCAGGTGATGTATATTTCACCAAACAGGCATGTGCTATATATGAGCTAGAGCCGTTACCAACGTATCTTCCGAGGATTCTTTCATATGTATATATATATATATATTTCCAAGGATGCCTGGTGCTCTTACCGAATGCTGTGCTGCTTGCGTAGTATGGGTGAACCCGACAAACGGAAGGTTGGCAGTTTCGAACGACTTCTTGGCAAGCGATTTGAGGTAGGCGCGTTGGTTCGACGCCCGCGATTCGTCGTCGAAATCATCGAAGTTCGAAGTATCATCAAGGCCGGTCAGCTGAGGCACGAACGGGGGAACCAGCTGACGTATGTTTGTCCAAAAAGTTCCCTCAAAAAACTTGTGCTCGATCAAACCCTACACAATAATGCAAAAGAAAACCACAAGTGTGAACACCCTGTCACGTTATTTTATATATATAGGTCTGTGTCGCCTGAGGTACAGTAGTGTCGTATCGTTGCGGGTGAACGGGAAGTGAAAAAGAAGACAGCCAGAGAAGTCAAACCTTGTAATCGAGGCGTTTATCAGCATGCTCGAGGAGGCCAGTAATAACCGAGACGGCCTGCGGGCTAACGAGAAACTCTGATGGAAACGCGAGCGTCGTCTTGAAGTTCATGATATTCGAATAGGTCTTCATGACGCGTTCATCGCTAAACGGCGTCTGGCCGTAAAGCATCTCGTAAGCGACGATTCCAAGCGACCACCAATCACAACAGGTACCGTATGTCTGGCTCTTGCTCGGGCCCCGCTCATTCATTGCCTGCAGGACCTCGGGCGCGATGTAGTCGGGCGTGCCGACAGGCATCTTTGACGTGACGTCCTTCCGCGACGACAGCCGCGCCGCCGACCCGAAATCGGCCAGCTTGATGTGACCGCTGCGGTCGATAAGAATGTTATCCGGCTTGATATCGCGGTGCACGTAGCCCATCGTGTGCAGGGTGTTGATGGCCTACAGCAATAATCAAAAAGATGGTCGTCAATACCACATTCATGATCATTACCATTGTAGCGATACTTCAAGCAATTAGCACTACCATCAACGGCCACTGTAGCAACAGGATCATGATCGCTATAGTAACAAGGTCAGGCTCGCTGCAGTAATCGGATCGTGAAGCCGGGGACTATATGATTCATAATCGAGCTCATCATAGTTTTCTAGCGGTTCGTCAGAACCACTACAGACGTAAGCTATTTAAGTACACTTATTTCTAACACAGAATATTATTATTATTATTAGTATTAGTATTGGTATTGGTATTATTAGCCCATACAATTAAAGTCGTACACAAACAGTTCCACCCTGTTCTTCCCCAAACACGCCGTCGATCTGAAAAAGCACTACTATTTACTTACACTTATAAATAGATATAAATTGATGAAACCTTGTGACATCACCAGATTAAGCTGATGACGCCTGATAATTGTGAAGTGTCAGCAAAATAAAATCATCATGGATAACCGCATATAAATATTATAGAAACAACAATTATTTAGCAGCAACAAGAGTAACATCATTCATCTGGTCCTCTTCATCACTTACTTGCACAAGCTCAGCTAGATAAAATCGGGCGTGCTCTTCGCTGAGAATGTTGTCGTTACGATCGAGAAGCGAAAGTAGGATCGCCACCCGGCAGAAACTCCATAACCAGGTAAAGGTTATCAGTGTCCTGTAGCACGCATTCGTCGTGTTTATTACAGTCATACAACGGGACCCGTGTCAAACGCCGCATAAAAAAAGTCCACAAATTTCCACCTAAATGTTAGTAGGGTGCATTTATTTGAACAAATAACTTGTCGACTCCATTTAAGGTACAATGATTTTATCTCGCAGAGGCAATACGTGACATCTACAGATGGAACCCCCAATTTTTTTACTCTTTCAATTAGTCATGTCAAATTCAATTTTTTTTAAGTTTGGGTCAACTGTCAAGTCAAAGGTTTCATGAAAAAATTTTAGGTGAGTAAATAATGTGAGACTGCTGTTGAAAATCCTAGCCAACACTATGCAACTTCAAGTACATGCAGTAGATAAGTTTCATTTAACCTGACAGATTCACGTCAGCAATAGAATATCAAAATAGATGCCTTTTATGATCGCAAGTATATATATATATTTATATATATGTGTGTGTGTGTGTGCAGCAAATACCTGGAAGGCGTAGTGAAGCTGGGTAATCCATTTGGTGTCTTGGGCGTCGGCCATAATATCTCTTTCTTCCTCATAAAACGCGATAGCCTGCTGCGAAAGCGTGTTACATTTGCACAGCGTCTATATGGAAAAACAAACAAGAGCCAATACAATACCGACGAACGTGAGAAATTACAACAATTACTATTAATAACGGCAGCGCATGCCGGAAAGCGGAAAGTAAACCACACAAAAAAGACCCCAATTCTATAAAGAATAATGAGTCCTTACAATTTCTTGTAATAGCAAGGTTTCTCCAGACACAATTAACAGTAAAAACATTGCACATCTTGGTCCTAGATAACTGTTACTTATACGATTATCTCCGACATAAGTTTAAAAATATATATTACCTTAATAGATTCTGTACAAGCTCTCCAAAACATAAACAACCACAGAGAATGACTCTCGACAACGTTAATTAAATACGTATATATACGTTTTTGATCGTAAATATTTAAATACGTACCTTCATGGCAAATACCTCTCCAGTTGCCTTTTCCTTAACGACCTTTACTTCACCGAAATGCCCTCGACCGATAATCTTCTTCACTTCAAAGTCACTTATTGACACCCGAAGTCCTCGAAGTTCCGCCATCGGTGCGCGATCTGTTGGTTCAGTTGTCAGTCAATGTAAATCTTTCATTTACCGTCTTATATTATTAAACCATAGTGCTACCATTGTTTTAATATAGTTTAATACATATGCTTCGTGTGGGTCAGGTTCATATGTTAGACCTGAAAGTGCTTTCAGTCCTACTGTCTGCAACTGAAACACATTACATGGTAAAATAGCCGTCCGCACTTACTAAGAGTCGCATACATAAAAATGCAGAGTATAATTGAAAAATACATTTCTGACAGAACGTATCTGCGTAGGATACAAAAGGCACATTGGGCGTCCTGCGTTTACTGGAGTCGATGACGACGCCCTTCAAACATTGGCCGTCTGTGAGCCAATACAGCCGACTAGGTGAAGGAGGCACTCCAAGAGAGCATGTAAGGATTCGTAAGCCACGTTTGTGGATCGGGCAAAAACTAAAGAAAGGGGAGATGACTGGCGGAAAGGATACTAAGGGAGAAAGCGAATTTCGAAACAGAACGACTTCAGCGACTCTTCGAACAGCAGGAAAGTGACACGAACAGCAGGAAAGTGACACTGCCTATGGAAAACCGGGTGTCAGAGCTATTGGGCAAAGCGTAGTCTGACGAGATGGGGAACTCGGGAGTGACCACGGCCGTTTGATCCGATTGGCATCCGCGAGAGCTCCCGTCAGTCCGTGGCACTATGAAATAAACATTCGGGCTAAGAGAGTGTAAAGCTTGAGGGAGAGATGTGCTTAATGGGTATGGGACTCGACGGATCCAGCCATCGGGGCCGAGTCCCACACAGCGCGGGTAGGCTGTCATGCCATGCTTGTCGCGCCAGTGTCACATACATTCACCCTCCTCGTAAAAGCTGTATGTATCGATATCGTAACACAGGAATGAATTTAGCTTAGTTTCTCTAACACCCAACACTGGCCTGATAAATGCATTAATCTTAATAATAAGGGTTGCGGGCCGGCAGTGGAAACAATCAGAGTCAGGCTTAGGTCACCTATTACTGGACCACTTCAACAATTTTTGTTGGAGTGGCAGGGAAAAGTGACCGAGACCTCGGCAGAGGTAGCGCAATTGGATGTGTACCTCGCCAGGGAGCTTTGGGATGGAATGGCATGCACTAGCCGGCACGTGTACACAAGATACATTGTGCATGGCTATCATCACTTGGTATGTTCGACTCAAGGATTTCACCAAGTTGACGATCAATGTCGTTGCCGGTTCTGCTCGCAGATATGCGCTAAATACCACGCAGCGAGCTGCCAGAAGCATCGGCGGTCTTTGCACTTTTTCGCCGGGTGGGACGGTCGCTGAAGTGTTTAAAGTGTATAAAAAGAATGAATTGTATTGAAATTATGTACCATCTTGAAATGCAATGTTATTGCGAAATAAACCATATATATATATATATATATATATATATATATATATATATATATATATTTATATATATATAGAGAGAGAGAGAGAGAGAGAAACAAAAATTAATCTTAATAACTTTGTTTTGAAACTGGAATACATTCCTTTTAATTTCGTTCGAATATAAGTACTTTTTGCAGCTAAGGCAACCAAATCAACACATACACCGTAGATATCAGAATAAGGCCCAAAAGAAGAACATTATGAGCGAGACAAGAGCAGCTCCGCGTTAGCAGCGAGTATAAAAGTACGCAATGTGGGAAAGTAAAAAAGTGCAGCCTTAAATCAAATTACAAATGTTATTTCCGATACGAAGTAAAACAATACGTTTGATTACGCAAAAAAACTGCAACATAAATGTATTCTGTAAGCTCATAAGGAAACATAACACTTTTTGGAAACACATATATGACATAAGTTGAAAATCATCGGCAAACTCATGAAATTATATATATATATGTATATATGAGTAGCCTAAATTAGGCATGCGTACATTTTTCAAGAAACTGCTGCACATTTCGGTCTTTCCGCATGGTGTCGTTGTTCAATTCCTCGTAGAGAACAAACAAAGCATCAAGCAAGGAATCTCTGAAATTCAACAAACAAATTATAATCATGAGAACATAAAGACACGTTAGATTATGCAAAAACTATAATATCAGGAGAACAAATAAATGTAAAACATGTCTATTAAGTCAAACGTAAAAAGAGAAATACGAGAATAGGACAACATAGCACTCACTGTCCGGCGTCGGCACTGAACTTAACGAAACTCAATCGTATATACTGTTTAAGTCAAAGCTTTCTGTAATTAGGCAACTAATTGATCACATGAAATGTTTTTCAAAATGCCGAATTACATACGTACTGGTACGCACAATAGAGTATGTTTATAGTAATTTTAACTTATTTTTGACGCCTGTTCTTTTTTTGTTTGGATGCCTATGACGCAGGGAATTGTCGATAAACGAAAAGCAAGGAGGCGCTATCTTTGGACTGTTTTACTATATCAATACTGATGAAGATTATCGGAATGTCGTAAAAAAATAAGGAACCACTACCATGAAAAAGAAGACACTAAGTTGCACATTCTACGCATGAGTATATAGCAAACCCCAGGAGTTATAAAACTCCAACTGACCGTACAGCCGCTGCTACTGGGCCGAGCTGGCCGCAAAATTGTTGCCAGAACATTCAACAAGCCTTAATTAATTCGAAGTAAAGCGATTTCTCGCATGAATTTCACCGTTTGATCGTGCATCTTATTTTTTCCTGAATAGTATCTGAACCTGCGATGGAATCTGGCCTTTTTCATATGTGAAGGCCAGCATTATAAGCATAAAACAAGACGAATATAAGAGACAGCCAATATTTCTTGACTAAACAAATAGAGAGAGTTTAAGAGAAGTTTAAGCCAAGCGGTGTTGAATAACATTAATTTGGTACGCGCCAAAAAAGTCTTTGCTAAAATATAATAACTAAAAGGCCTTTGTATACGGGGTAATAATTAAGTTACGGCACATAGTCACAAAATGTTCGAACACTTATACGCTCTGTCTTTCTCTACAGAGCAACTCGCAAGACGCCATTGCCGGTGAGCGAGTTGCTCGGTAAGTGATTCTTGCAAGTGATTCTTCGACCATCCAGATCAGTGTAACTAAGGTGCTAGTAATTTCACTCTCACTCTAAGATAAGACATATCCCCCGCCACTCACATTCAATTGTGAAAATATTTTTGTACAAGTTCTACCACACTTAAAATGTGGCGACTTAATCATCCTAGGAACATCCTTTATATATGTATGTAGGTATATATATATATATATATATATATATACACCGACGGACCTAGCTTAACCTCACAGGTAAAATTCTATTTTCTACAAGCTTCCTGCAGAAATGCTCTGGCATAAGTCGGAACTGACGGTACCCTTCTAGCAATACCGCAACTCTAAATTTTAGGTAATAGAATCGACTGTCAAAATTCCTGACAGCTTAGATGGGTCTGAGTCGATAAACTTAGAATATCGTCTCGAAATCGCGGGGCACCTTTGATGGGATGACAACCATGCATACTTGAATCTCCTCTCTCTGTTAAAATGTTTAATTAATACCACAAAGTTACAATACTCGTATGGTACTCATACCGGTTGACGAGGTTCTTCGTTTGCAGACTTTCGGCGCCGCCCGGCGACGAAGAGTGCTGGCTACGCCACGCATCGTTCATTCCGAGCACGCGGTGGATTGATTCTTGCCGACCGAACAGCGATCGGCTCCCGCTTGACGGGAGAGACCGGTCCCCCCGCCGCCGCCTCCACCGGGCCCGGGGCCACCCAGGCCACCGGCCACCGCTGCGTCACTGGCCATACCTGCAATGACGACCCACCACGGGCCACCACACACGAAACACAACACGTTACATACAGTTAGTTAGCTTCAATCTCGTGTCGAGCCCGGTGGCGTGGTGGCATGCGTCTGCGCCTCGCGACCGGAGGAGACACATAAGGTGCGCGGGTTCGAACCCCACGATTGCACATTTGTATTTAAGGGGGTCCGTCTATGAAGCAATGCGAAAAGCAGTCCCATGGACGTTAAAGCTTGGCTGAGAGTCAGCCCCGAAAGGATTTTTTTTAGCTTCAATCTCGTAGCTCAAATCGCGTCATCAAGTGTTTTTGCCTCAAAACCACCACATAACACCGCGCAGCCGACTAATAGGCAACAGCAGCAGCAATGCGATTCTAGCAGGAATATCAGTAGTAGGCCATATAGAGTTCCACCTTGGTCTGCTTGAAAATACTGTTGAAAACACTCGAAAGGCTTGAATTCTGTGTATTCTGCTAGTCAGTATTTCGGCATCGCATTTAAAAAAACAAGCCAAGTCTACTTTGCATTGCAAACACTAAGCATTAACATTCCAAACTACGCGGAATGTCTCAGATACACACACAATCGACTCCCTACAAGACACGTCATTATTAACAACAAGATACAACTGTTTTCGCACTTATTCCATATATATATATATATATATATATATATATATATATATCCCTTCTGATAGCACACATTATCAAACACGCCACCTCTCATAGGCAAAATGCGGAAATATCACCAACACGCATATTAACTGCGTAAGGTAATTCAATTGATAAATCAATCTTCTTGACAAATTTCTGGCGTTGCATAGCAAATTAAAATGAAATAACTAAACATAATAAACAGGCAAACACTGACAATACCAATAATAAATTTGATATAATATACACAATCGAGTTACGATGAATAAAAATACCGTGTACTTTATTGTAATTTAGTTAATGCAGTTATTACTATATATATATATATATATATATATATATATATATATATATATATATGTACATAGAAAGAGAGAGAGAGAATTACTTGATATGTGACGTCGTTTCAAAGAAAAGAAGCAGCTAAAAGTACCCTAGACCTAAACAAAATAACTTAGCTGCCAGGATCAAATCTCCACGTACGCGCTTACTACTGAACCTACAACATTCTATTATAATGTGGATTTCACCTTTTTTTCGCTTCACTCCTCTACACTTGCTCTCTAAACAGTTTGGCATATTTAATCCACGACAAACCAATTGAACATAGCATGTACACAATAATACTGTTCTGTCTAGTTAGTGATTGTTGCTCTCGTTACAATTGACAAACTTATAGTTTATTTAGATGAATTTGTTAGTTAGCTTCTTGGAGTGAACATGAATGAGCTGCTGCAGATTCACCGCACACAGCCTAGCGTAACGACTTTAAGCCAAACTATAATTAACATGCGCTATATGCTACTTCGACTATGTGCTATATCCGTTTCGATAACACTAGAGGACAGGTACTTCGAAAACCGGTTTGCCATGACACGACAAGAATCACAACTGGGAAGCTGCTTCCTGTTGCCCAACTTGGCCCAACATAGGACTAACGCAAGCAATTGCGTAACGTTCGATGCCACCAGCTGGAAAACACAGTAAATTCAAATACGTAATGATGTTTAGGTTACACGTGCTACCAAGTTGTGTCGATGGCTGCGCGTGCACCGATGCGAAACAACTCTCGCAGCATACATATAGATAACATGAATTGATCCGATCGTGAAGGCGCCAACGGTCCCTCTTCCCGTTCACTCATTTTATATATATATATATATATATATACACCACCAGTGCTGCATACATGGGGAACAGTAAGTTCTAATGACATGTGCTATCTAGTGTTGCGACTCAATTAATACAAGATCTATGCGACCATGACGTTGAAATACACAAAGAAAATTATGAATAAAAAAATTAAAAATAAATACATAAAATAAATGAGTTTACGCATTGTTCCGTCGGGCATGACCTCGCCACTTGCCCACCCGTGCAAGACTCGGTTCCGACGTCTGAAACTTGTTCCGTCGATTCCCATACCCAGCAAACACGCCTCCCCCCGTTATACATTACACTCTGTCAACCGGATCTTCATTTACTAGTATTACGGGCTGACAGGAGTCGTGGCGGGTGCCAATCGGTTTAAACGGCTGTGGTCACCCCTGGGTTTTCCACCTCACGAGACACGACCTCAAGCTAAACTACTAGCAAATAGTTTAGCTTGAAATGAACAAGTTAGCGAGGCCACTAACTCGGTTTTCCGTAAGCAGTTTCGTCTCCCTCCAGTTTGAAAAGTCCCGAGTTTGAACGGCGTCGTCATCGACATCCGCCCCGCAGTGGACGCAAGACGACGAAGGTGTCTTGTGTATCCTACGTAGATGCACCTGGAAGTTACCGTGCCGTGTCCTCATATTTTTGTTTTTTATATGTTGTAAATGTTTGTCTATGATGAGAGGCCTCGAACCTTTCACTCAGTCAGCCGTCGATTCCGTCACTGGCATAGTGCGAACGAGATGACGGCGATTATTTCGGTGCGTATTATTATTCTTATTCTTATTATTATTCTTATTCGATTGTATAAGAGTTACTTATCGTGGCCAACCAGCCCGATTAGTGGCAATGTACCTTGTCGTGAATAATAAACTCATTGTGGGCTGCTCAATCAACAAACGGCCGGCCGGCTGGCTACTCTTGTAGGCAGCAGTGTGTCGTTATAGCGGCTGTTGTTGTGCCCGAGATGTGTTGCTCAACCTTCTCGTCTCATGCAGCACTCGTCTGTCTGGCGGTGTCATCTATACTACATTCAGCCTGACGTAGCGTCTTTCGTCAAGGAGCACCAGCAACAGCGGGAGGCAGCAATTTCGTCAGCCAGCTTTGCAAGTCATGGTCTTGTGGCTAGTAAAAATAATAACACGTACATCTACAAACAGCTACAACCCCACCTCAGACATGAACCGCCGTTGGCGCTGAACGCCGAACTCCCCCCCCCGCCCCCCCAACCGCCGCTCTCTCTCCTTACGATCTCGCTATGATAAAAAAGCGGGAAAAGCGAAAAAACAAAGGAGATTTTGCCTCTGCCAAACGACCACGACACCCAGACTGACGATCATGAAGGCCACAACGACCAACGCCAAAATCCGCTGCGTCGGCAGCGGAACTTCTTCTGCTACGCGCCAGAATCATCTCTCTCTGGCGCGCGTCATCGCCTGGTTAGGTGACCCCAATAACATTTCCAGCAGTTGCCTCTGCACTCACGTATGTGTGCTATCCGCCTATGTACCTACCTGCCTGCCCGCCCGCCTGCCTACCAACCAGTCAGCCAGCCAGCCTGATCTAGGTAGAACCCACACATACATGATATATAGTAGCTAGAAAAGTACTAGCCTGAAATGACATCTGGGCATCGTCTGCCGCCCACGGTGGCGTCGGCCATTCGCCGCTAGGCCATTCGCTCCTACGTATGACGCATGTGGGCTCGATGATGATGATGATGCTGCTGCGTTCGAATACGGATAACTCCTCAGTTGGGAGCTGCGACCAACGAACCACTCAGTAGCCGCAGCAAAAGCAACAGCAACAACAATCACAATAACAGCAAACGCAGCAGCAACAACGACCACAATAACAGCAAAAGCAACTGCAACAACAACAACCACAATAACAGCAACAGCAAAAGCAACTGCAACAACAGCAACGACCATAATAACAGAAACAATACCAACAACAACAACAACAGCAGCAGCAGCAGCACTTGTCGATAGTGATGAACAATTGGCTTGACCGAATAACAACCCGCCGGTAGCTAGCGAGCGTGTCGCCCCGAATAACAACAATGCAAGACGAGGCGCGAAACGAAACAGGAGAGAACCTGATCATCCGTGCCGGCTCCTACTGATTACATTCTGTAACTGCACGAAGCTTTAGTCTAGCTAGAAAGCAGCAGCAGCAACAACAACAACAACAACAACAATAACAGGAGCAGCAGCATCAGAAGCAACGGTAGCGGCCGCAGCTGCAGTAGCAGGAGCAGCAGCAGCAGAAAGCCGAACACTCGGAATTTCGTTCGCTTCATTGTTATGGCGGATGCTATTATCATATCACCGCAGCATACGGCAGCATATAATCGTTGTAGCTATGAAGCTAACTACTAACAATCTACTACAGCACTAACAAACACTGGTTGCACAAAACAGCACCGGTTGAAGCGGGAGCAAAACCGCCACCACACCCCCTTTCCCGACCGGCCAAGAAATAGACCGTCGGTCTAGAAAGTCCACCGTCTTTCGTCAAACATTCGTACGCGTTATCGTCAAGCAAGAACGCTACGTACCAGCGCAGAACGCGACTGCACTCAGCTTTGTCCGTAACGACTTTTCGTTTAACCTATGTTGCTGTAGTACGCGCACCTGTTTGACCTTAACTGCTCAACCTACGCTAGTCTGGCGTTGTCATCTATACGACATGCGCGCCCAATGAAACAGGACTGACATGTTTCCAAACTTGTTTCTGACTGATTCGTTAAACCGCGATGAATGACTAGAAGATATACGGGTCGTCTCCCTCCTTCCCTCCCTCTCTCTGCACTGTGTGTGTTTGTGAAGAAGACAATTAAATAACACCACGCGATCGCCGACCTCCAGTAGTCATAGAAGACCGGCCCAGCTATAGAATATATATATATACATAAATATATATATATATAAATATATATATATATATATATATATATATATATATATATATATAAATATATATAAATATATATATATATATATATATATAGTAAACCATAGCCTCCAGAGCGAAGCGACGACAAAACGTTACATAATAGCAGCAATACTGCTACACGTCGGAGACCGCACACAAAGAGTAACGGGCCAGATTAACGGCGGTGCAGCCCGCCGGTCGGCTGTGTTCCGGCCACCGGCACAATCATAAAGCAAAGTTCGTGTGGCGTAGCCGGGTGACAATCAAGCAACGCTTGATCCCTTACGCTGGATCTCCGCCATATCAGCGAGCCACAGCGATAGGTCATATTTATAGTTATATCATCCCCATATGATCCGTCAGAGCGGAACGGAGATCTGCGACGCACGCCGCCGATAGCGGATCGTCGGCAAACTTTCCTACATAACAGCAGCGCATCGAGAAGTCCCTAGCATCTATCTACGCATCCGTCTATTCAGTCAACTGAGAACCCAACTGAGCGAGACAGACGCGGTCAGACACAGTCTCAGAACCTGGTGGTTGGACCAGATACCAGCACGTGCACACAAAACACTTCCAGCATTAAGCATGCACAAAATGGGCGGCTTTCGAACCTGCGGTCTACTGTAGCATGAAGAGGCTGCAATAAGCCCGCGTTTCCTATATCTGTCTCGTATCTCAGACATTTGTCATTCCTATCTCTGTCTCGAAAGACTCAGGAATCTATCGTGCCTATACCACACGGACCTTACCGGCCGACCTTACGAAGCGCTACCCTAGTGGAGAAGCAGTCCAGCACGCGACAGTAGATCTGCGCGTGCACTTCGCACGTCGAGATCGTGGCACCTCATAGCCAGTAAGCGAAAATGACTGCTAGTGACGGTCTCGTGCACTCTGAATCAATATTTGTTTATATATACCCGGATATACCCTGAATATACCCGGAGAACGACGCCTTACGTCTCCGTTTGACCTGCAGTGAGCACTACTGGAGAGACAAAGACATCACACTTTTGACGCGTGCTTGATGCCTAACGCAGAAGGGCGATCTAAAAACAAGATTTGACATGCCATCGGTGACAAGACAAAACTGCGGACGGCTAACACCACCCACTTCGTGAGCTTTTATAGAAAAGTAAACTCCTTCGATTAAAGAGCACTTGATGTGTGCGAAAAGCATCCCATTAATTTTAAACAATGTAACCTAAATCTGAGTATGCTGAACACGCGCCGGCGTTTGGCCATCTGGAACTCTGTGCGAAAGTCGCCGGCCGTCATGTCCCCTTCTTGCAACACCAATGCAAGATCCGATCGTCAGCCAATAATAGTAATAATACCTTTATTCGCAGAGTGTATGCAGGTTCCATGCATGTAGGTTGCTTTGAAATCGATCTATCGAAAAAATAACGTGGCGGTGTTTAGTACGCTAGTTATGCTTGTCTAGATCGAACCGAGGCGTCCACGGTTCGATCCCTGTCATTGATGGCATTTTATTTGAACGGTGCTCTTGAGAATAGATAATAAACTATACCGATGAGAGTCAGCGACCATGCTGCCACAAGGACTGCTGGAGAAACCCTATATATCTTGACGTATCTGGGCCTCGGAGCATTAAGGATATGCGTCAATAGGTACTCCAAGCATCGAGGGGACGCTTAATAGTCTAGAATTAAAAACATGATCCTTAAAAACATATATATATATATATATATATATATATATATATATATATATATATATATATATGTTAACAACACTAACAATACCACGTTTTTTAAATTTTGTATCTAAGTTGTTATTCTTGTAGCAAAGATGACAGCGACGACGGCTATTACACGAAGCTACCAGAGGTAAAATTACACTCAACTCGGCAAGTAGCAAACACACCTGAGCATATTAATCATGTTAAACCGCTCGCAACGCTCAAGATACATTTCGACTATAAACATATAAATATAGATTTGTTTATTTCCACCAGTTGTGACTGAGTAGGCCATCTGGTCTCGTGCTGGTTTTCCCTTTCCACCGTCCACACGGCCATATTTATCCAGACATGCACATGTATACTACTCTGGCCCTCTCAAATCTCCCCCCCACCCCCTTTAAAAACAGTAATAAAAAAGAGACACACATATATTCGTCACAATATCACGTTACGACAATGTCCGAGACAATTCCATTCCAAAAAAGTAGAGCCTATATGATACCGGGACAGCGCTAGCCGCTTAGGCACTCCACTGACTTGTGGAACACACAGTCTCCTCCATACGTGACCACCATCCGGCATGAATATCGGCCGGTTGAACACCTTCTGCAGTCAGAAATCTGGTAACACTTCGCCGCCCCCAGTCGTTGAATAAGCTAATATATATACCCACACAATACAAAGTTTAATTTCACTCCATGTTGAGTATGTACAAATATACAATATAATATAAGCATTTTAAGATGCCGTGCTAGCTCTGCTAGTGAAGTGGGATCACTATCATGATATCTGGTACACAACCTGTCGCAATATTTACAAATGCATGTGTCACTGGACTCGTAGAAGTCCCTAGTCTAACAGGGGACGAGTCTTTCTTAACCTGAGGGGGGGGGGGAATAGGGGGTATTGGCAAGAAAATTATCAATACGATTGGCAACTCGAAAGCATCGTCTCGTTGATGCAATACTTGCTTTTTGTATCAGACAGTCCACAGGCTCTTACAGCACAATCCCGTTCGTCACTGCGTCGCATAGAATTGGCCCCTCCCCGACTAGGTATTGTCATCTTTCTATCTGTCTTAAGCTACGGTTTTCTAGTGTAGGGAAGACGCTGTCGAATAGAATAGAAAACGCCTTTATTTACCGAGTAAACAGTGGAAGAAGGCTGCGATGCAGTGAAACTTACGAAACCGCCTCATTGTGCGATTCCTGCCTGGCGTGTAGCCATATATTATTGATTATTTCAAGTCGTCCAATGCATTTAGGTAAAGTCATTATTTGGCTTCGTTCGCACCTCGCTCAAAAGCGCTCAATAAGATTAGCGCTCACAATAGTGAATGAGCGTTTTGACAGTAGTAACAAAAAACTGACAACGACGGTAGTTCTACGACGTTCGTTTCGATATCAATCTTCTACAGAGTCTTTTAGAAATTTTTGTCTGAACACCCGCAATCATAATTATGTGTTTGCACAAGTATGACCTTCAGACGAATGAGCAATATAAAAGTCTAGGAAAATACATTTCAAAGTCTAGATACCACAATTGCTTTATACAGGTCTCATCTACTATGCCCTTCTGCAACTGCGGCCCCTTCAGAAGAACTATGCCCTTTGAAGCATGACGGAATTTTACCAACCTGCGACTTAATGTACTGAGATCTCCAGACCGCCCGCTCAGTCTACGTCCACTTTACAAACTCTGTCTCGTGTTTATTGCGTTCCGTTCGATTCAGCTTGTTACTACTTCGACTATTATTATTACCCTATAGGGGGCATCAGTAATAGACACCCCTGGCGCCTAGACGCCCTACATTTAATATATGTAATTAAAGCCATATATGTAAAAATAAATAAAACGTGTATTTGTATGTAAGTATATAACAATTCAATTTAATTTTTCAATTTCAAACGTGGTGTGTTAGTTGCATTTCACAACACTTTGGAAAAAACGGTTAAAAAAGATGAGTCAACAACGAAGCAGAAAGTCGCTCTCGACAAAACTCAGGGTGCTCTATATAAGAACTCTACACGGCGGAATAGATACCCTATATAAATGGAATCAGCAATGGGAAGCAATCCAGCCGGGTCACCCTGATAACCGGACGACAGAGAGAGACCTTTTTGTCCTCTTTTTGTCCCAAAACAACGACCACAACAAACGCTGTGCTTTTCCACGCCGAGTGAGCCTTAATGCTCAGGCGATGAAACCTTCAGAGCACAGACAGTACCAGTGCGGCCACCGACAAGAACGCCTGAATTTTAAAGGGTTTGTGAATCCCACACTACCGTGGCCTTAACAAAGACGCCCAGCGTGCATCTCATCAGTTAGGCTCGTTCAAAAAGAATTTAAAAACATGTATATGTATATATACGTATTTGTATATATATATATATATATATATATATATATATACATACATATACAGGGTCTGTGCAATTTGAATTCTCGACGTATGAGCACGTTTTGGGGCAACAGTGTACAGCACAATTTGAATCCGTTAGGACACCATGGGCGTGATTGCCTAACAAGTCTCGACATGACGAGATAAACTCGCTCTGCCGCTATTAGGAAAGCGTTTAACAATTTCAACGGACTTGTATGCTCTTTAGACCCGACTTGAAAATCAGTCTGAGCGGAAATTCTATTGAATTGAGCTGTGAATTATATAATTACGCAAAAAGTTTCATCTAAAAAATATCTGTTTTAATTTATGTACGAACTCAAAAAGGGCCGATACCTTAACGCGCCATTTCAAACGGAGCCCAGTATATAGACGCATGCATACATGCATGTATAAAATAACAACGTTATAGAATATAATAAAAGAAAGGAGACACCGCCGCTTGACCGATGTAATGACGAACTGACTATTAAACATATGTGCGCGGAGCCAAAAACCACACATCTGTGCGCGGCAGCCCTTTGACTGAGAAGCGGGTTAGCTACTAGTTGTTATAAGCTAGCTATTACTGACGAATTTATTCGCTCACTAACCCGAACAAACGAATCGTAACCACTGTCCTTGCCGGTGCTGTGTTCGACTCGATTCACTAAACCATCTGCCCTCTCATTCACCGCAAGCAACTATGCAGGTCTAACCGCAAGAACGATATTTATATACATATATATATATATATATATATATATATATATATATATATATATATATATATATATATATATGGAGAGTGATAGAGAGCGAAGGAAATTCCGAAGCTCAGTACATGACAACGCAGCAGTTGCCATATCATCATCTCCGGATCTAGATATCTTTCTAAGCATAGAAATGAAAAACAGAACGTGAAATCTCTCCGGAGACAGACAGTGTGGTACGTACTACCCTACTTCAAGCGTATCGGATTGCTTCTACAAAAATCGTCGACAATTTGCGCTACTATGTCGTACTATGATGAGCCGTGCGTATGCTTCCGTCAAGCCAGCATAAGCACCGTTCCTACATCGACACAAGAATCAGCGTGTACGCGGGACATGGCATGCACCGTTAAGCGGCGGCAGGAGTTATCGTCTTTGAATGCAATAAAAGCCACTTTTCTCCTAGAGGCGAAGTTCCCCCCTAGCCGCCTGCATCGGTGCATAAGGTCCGAGAACAGCGATACAGCCGAGAGTGGTTAGACTGCCTGCGAACGAGCCAATGCAACGCTCCTGAAAGAGAAGGACAGCAGCTGAACGAGAGCTAGAGTAGTGAGTGGGCAGGAAGGAAGCGAAGCGAAATGTGGTCGCATATGATGACCGAATCCGATCAATATCCACACAGCAGCCAGAGAGATCGGGGCTGTCCACGGATGAAACACGCCGACAATCGGCACGAATCGAGTGGGCAGAGTGTGAGAAATGTGTGATCAAGGATCAAACACAGATGGGGAGCAACTAACTGGCCCATCTAACGGCGGCGTGACACAGTTCAAACGAAATAACAAGCGGCTCAGCATAAACAACCTATAACGTCAACACTCTCTTACTAGCCAGGCGGACCTTGCCCTCTTTCCCACAGCTTGCTCTTTCTCTCTCTCCCTCTCCCTCTCTCTCTTTAGTTTTTACCATACTCAGGTATGGTAAAAGTGACAACAACAACAACAACATCTGTGTGTATACAGCACGCTGCCTAGGGATTAGGCGAATGAATTGCATGCAGACACCGAGCAGACACGTATAACGTGTGCAGCGATAACAGCGCAGATACTGGAGCGCGGAATGCCTGCTACAAAATGTACGCGCACACGCAGCTGCGTCGCAGGGATGCCGTGTATACGTATACGCGTCGACATTCAGAGATTCACACGTCGTGACACAGTATGAGTCACGACCACCAAAAGCAGTAGCAACAAGGATCGATGTTTGCGAGGACCCAACCCAGCATATTAAGTCTGATAATTATCACGATCATTATCTCTCTACTCTTAATATTAATAATAATAATAATGAAACAAGGGGTTATAATTGTTATCACTTTGTACATGTATCACAATAACTAATATATTAATTTTATAATATCTACAATATTGCCTATATAATAATAATAATAATAATAATAATAATAATAATACTAATAATAATAATAATAATAATAAAAGTAATAATAATAATAATGATGATGATTATTATTATTATTGTTTCCGACACTTACGCGTCGGCCACATCATTCACCAACGAGACAAACGAACGACGCCTATACGAAGCATCTTCTTTAAGACAACATTGTGATAGCGTTCGGTCTCGAGTCATCTGGCGTTTGGGGCACTCAAACTGACGAAAGAGCTTGGGAAGAAGCTCTTTGAGGCCACAGCGTAGCCAAGATCGACCTCTCCGACAAAGGGTGTCATTGGAACTACAGAGAAGCAGCGCCAAGATGATGCTGAATGGTCGCCAAGACTTAAGCAATAATAATAATATTATAAGCACTATTGTAAATATTATATAATTATTACATTAGTAGTTGCGATACATGTACGTACTAATAATAAACTCTTATTAAAAAAAAAGGTTATTATTATTATTATTATTGTTGGCCAAAGCTAACTATTTTGTTTAGCTCCTACGAAAAGGATCAGGACGAGAGTAAATCGTTTTTGCTCGGTTTAGCACGCATGGATAGAGGGACCAGCTGACCGATACAGACAGAGTACCGTCGATCCGGAATGGCGAACAACAGGGGGTAACAGAAAAGAAGAAGAACGGCGACGTGGCAGAGCAAGAAGAAGAAACAACGAAGACAACAAATAGACGCGCGATAGACGCCAAAGTGGTCCACGTGTTCAGAATTGTAAAACAGGAAAAGCAGCACGGGAAACAATGGCGGAGGACAGCCGTCCGTTCGGTCCACCAGAGTCGACGACGAGGAGACGTCATTCACACAACATGTGGCAACAGTACCACTGCCACTTCTTCTACTCATTTTGGTAACATTCGAGAGCTATTACAGTATCGTTTCGACAGAACGGTCTCCTTCGGCTGCTTCTAGCTGACATGACCAAGCCCAAGCGATATTCGTCTACTCTCGCTTCCGCTCACCAGCATCCGTTTTCCAGTCGCGATTGTTGCTGCTATTATGACCGTTCTTGTTGTCAGCATTGTTGGCTAAAATGTTGTTGCTGTTATTGTTGCTGCTGCTGCTGCTGGTGCTGCTGCCGGCGGCGCGTCGTCGTCGTCGTTGTCGTTGTTGCAGACGCATGAAGCCACGCCGGTGACAACAACGGCCAGACGTCAATTCCGTCAATCGCTCGACAACACGTATTGCAATCATTAAACAGCCAAGCAACAGCAGCAGCAGTAACAGCTGCTGCAAAACCGAGAAATCCGAGTCTCAAGAACACACACAACGTCGGCAATAAGTAACGCCGCCCGTCCGAGATGGGACAACACCGGCGTCCGGCCAAAGCAATAGGGAAATCGAATGTTTATCGTCTTCGTTCTCGTTCAATAAACGCCATGACAAAACAACCAACAGCAACAACGACATCATCAACAACAACAACAACAACAACATAACAACA
>QVRM01002670.1:120000-231605 GCA_003439945.1 Dermanyssus gallinae
CCAATGGCTGGCCGCCTTCTTGGCCGACTCTTAAGGCCGTATTGTTATCGTTTTCGTCGCTGTCGTCGTCGTCGTCGTCGTCAACTGCGTAGTCATCGACCACCGTCGTATAGCAAGCAGCAAAGCCGTCTAGAGCAAACGGCGGTAAATGCGGCAAGAAAAGTCTAGCCTATCTACGGACGTATCTATATCTCGTTCTATTGGCAGTCCGGCGCGCAGTGTGCCGTGTGCGGATTGCTGGCTTTCGTTGTCGTCATCGTCATCATCATCATCATCATCATCTTCATCATCGCCATCGCCGAAGGTGTGACTTCATCCGAAAGTGTGACGATGGTGAACCATGCACGCACACACAAGGTCATCGTCGCCATCTGAAGTCGAAATGAAGTCGCCTGTCGTCTACCAGGCGCAAGCCCCCACCTCTCTATACGCGGCGGCGCCCGTCTGACGATACCGCCGTTTGCTGCCGATGCTGCTGCTGCTGCCATCACCACCACCACCACTACCATCACCACCAGCAAGAAAGACTTCATCCGCTATCTGCGTCCGTGTGTCGCCGCCGCCATAGCCACCGCCGCCGCCGCCGCCATGCCCAGTACCAGTGCGTGCCCCTCGTGTCGTCTCGCCTTTCTGGACGTTCGCTCAACGTTCACACCTCATCGTCGTCGTCGTCGTCGTTTTTTTTCCTTCTTTTCATCTGGTTTCTTTTCGCTCGTTCTTTCTTCCCCTTTCGGATTGTTGGATGAACGGGCGGGCCGGGCCCGCCCGACCGGCCGACCAACCAACCAACCAACCAACCGGCCTATGACGACAGACAGGGAAACCGACAGACGTATACAACCAACGTATCCATCTATCCGTCACGGACGAACAAACGAAACGGCCATTTATTTCGACCCCTCCCCCCCACACCCCACACCCCCGCCTACCCCCATCCCTCCTTCACCCCCTCGTCATCTTCTCCCTTACCCCTTAGCTCTTTTTTCCTGCCATTGTGTAGCGATATGATTACTACTACTACTACTACTACTACTACTACTACTATTACTACATGCTACTACCACCACTACTATTACAACAGCAGCAGCAGCAGCAGCAGCAACGGGCCCGACTCGACTTTGTCGTCGTATTTGCATGTTCCGATCGCTTAACGTCATTGTGTGTCAAAACGGCCCGTTTCACCCACTCACTTTCTCGACTTTACTTTAGCCCGCTCAAAGCGGCAGCGGCAATGACGGGAGCGGCGCGGGCGGCGGGGGAGACGGAGGCCGGCCGCCTGCTGTTGTTGACGTCGACAAAGTAGTTCTAGTATTGCCGCCAACAATACACATACGCAGCGGACAGCTAGCTGCAAGCGGCTGCTTCCCGCTGCGATGTACTACTACCACTACTACTATACTACTACTACTACTACTATGTGAGGATAATGGTGATGATATTACTAGCACGTGTGTCTGGCTGACACCAACCAGCCCGACAACGCGACTTATTATTATTATACAACATGATTGCTAACAATATAAAATGACAGAAACGAAGCCGGTCTAAACAGATAAACAGCAACAAATCGACACCAATGCCATCAATGGAGAAAACAATTAATTCGCCAATAGTGATCAACGAAGGCGGCTTCGTTCGGCCCTCGACAACGTTGATGGGCGGCGTCATGGGGGTGGTTGGCATGAAGGAGGTCGACTTTTCCACCCCACCGCACCCCCACACGGTCCACCACCCATCCTCAAATAGTTAATATGTACCTCCTTCTCCTGTTCCTACATTAGATAACCTAGCTGGAAGCAGTTTAACGTCGTAAAAGTATACTGAAAGCACAGCCTTGGGCTTATAGATTGTAAGTTCAGGTAACGGACTCCCCGCAATGATGCTAGGGGCGCCTATGCGACGACAACAACAACAACAACGGAAACGACAAAATAGGGGCTAGTGCGCTAGACGTGGTAATCAATTACAGTGATGTCGCAGCTTCGGTCCCTGTTGTTGATCGAATGTTTGTCGAGCGATGCTCATTGAGAATAGATGACAAACTGAGAATAGATGACAAACCATACCACTGAGAGTCAGCGACCACAACGACTGTTCGAGACCCCCGAATATCCCAGCATGTCCACGTATGGTGCAGCTTTAAGCGTCCCTGATTTAAAAAGGGTGACATCTGTATACACGTCACGCGGTTAATAAACATACGACACACAAATGAACGGGGTAGGCGTATATATGCGTTCTCATAGTCAGACCCTGTTCTCTCCACGCGTCTTCTCCGAGTAATAATATTAATCCGAGTAATGTACCTTGTTCTCCTATAGCAACCTCAACGAGGTCAGTCAATTTCTTCTTTAACAGAACAAAAGTATGACAGTGCTGCGAGATGAGGGAGCTCGATGAACGCATTAACCGCGCCGACATCGTTGGCCTCAACACAGTAGCCACCTTTCCTCGGCTTTATAAATCATGTATATATATATATATATATATATATATATATATGTGTGTGTCTTGCCTACGCTATCTCACCTAAGGATTGCTGCCCCACACGCCCGCTCACGAGAGTGAGCTACAGAGACCCGCATCACAGAACGAAGTCGAGGCCGGGCCCAGAAATCGGGCGAGACCGACGCACTTGCGTATGACCGTATGAGGTACTTTCTTCAACATGCCGTCCCTCCTTCTGCATTGCCCCTTCTACTTCGTCGGCAGCACGGAACGCGCACGTATACACGTAGACAAGGAGAAACTAGGAACCCATCATGGAGGTATTTGAGCCCGCACAATCTATACTTCCTTCGAAAGATGAAAACTGTTATTGGTATTTCCGCCATGAGAGCTCTATCTTTAATTTGCTTTTGTTGTTGTTGTTGTCGCCATCTTGACTAACGGTAATTGCCAAAATAATGCTAGTATTAATTGTAAAAATTATTACCACTGGAGAACGACGACGACGACGGACCACGACGATACAATCAGATAGATCGTGCCATCATGCCGGAATTTCAGGGATACACGTTGCAGTGCACAGAGTTGGTATCGATACCTGCCTGTCGGCGGCTATTCATCATCATAATAATAATAACTATCTTCATATCAATAAGAATAGTATGTGAAATGATAATGTTACCATTTCTTTTCTTTCGCGTTGCGCCAATTTCGCCCCCGGTAATTACGGCGTGGTGCGAACGTATCGCCGCCTCTCTGCTCTCTTAGAACGGTGATCGTCCACAAATGTCCTTCATGCTATACTTATTGTTCATACCGCTGATCATAGCTGCATGTGCAATGGCGCCTTTATGCACCGCCGTTCTGCTGTGCCTTCGCCTCGCCCACAGCCGCCGTCTACAGCGCTGGATTCAACGTTTCATTCGAATTGAAAGAATTACCTGCCTACTCTAGATCATTGGCAAACTGGCCAAATACCAGTCCTTATTGAGCGCAGGCTCTTCGAAGCTTCGACACTTTTAGACACGCATACATGCATGCATAGAGCCTCCCACCGTGTCATTTGGTGGGAGGAATCGCGTCGCGGCGAGTTTCGTTAAATTAGCGTGTAGTGCGATGATCAGATGATCAAGCCACCGCCGCCGCCACGAGCCTCCCCATACATGAATAGCCAACCGCACTTGAATGACGCCAAAATCAGACGCTCACACACACACACACACATCCGTAAGGTACGTTTGATGCCATGTTCCACGTAGCGTATCTGTGGGCTAGATTCTGTCGCAGTGTCCTGGCGGCCTCCATCGAGTCGAGAGTCGCCGCTTTTTTGTGCAGCTATACGCAGACGGCAGACGACAGACGAACGACGACGCAACCGAAGTTCATTTGGATGACTGGCTGATGAGCGCGCATTCAGCTCCGTCAGTCAGCTCCAGGCCGCTGGGCCCGCAGGTTGTCACACTGCCACTGGTAACGTACCACCTGCCTGTGTGGTGTGATGTGATGTCCAAGCCACCTACAAGGTTATTCATTGCTTGCGCCAGAACGCACAAAGACAACGCTTGCAAACGACGCAGACGCGTACGCTGATCGCCGACGAATACCACGTCTTTGAGCGTCATCACGGCGGTGTTCAATTAAAGTGACGTCGACACCTCCGACAACAAACAGTATATAGCCGCCGAACGTCAACGTCAATCACGCCGTTTCGTAAACATAGATAGCGTCCGAGCGGCCGAGAATCCACCTCTACTTTCTTTTGTCCCCGTTGAAACTCGCGGTTTCGTTATTCGCTGGTTAAATAATGTCATCCAATTGGAAATAGCGTAATTGGCCCAGATGTGGCTGTAGTGAACTGGATTCCTAGGCCAGGTTGTTTGAACTTCGTTCATTTAACTTCAACCGGCCGGCCGGTGTTGAAGCAGACAATATACAACTATAGCTAACCGAGCAAATACACTTAACAGTAGTAGTCGTTTAAGGCCCCTTCTAGAAAAAAAAACTACACCAATGATAAGTGACAGAATCGTATGAACATTCCGAGGCTGAAGCCGCCACAAGAATGAAAGAAATAAATCTGTCAAATAGATACTAGATGGTCGATGTGATTGGGCCGGTCTATGGAATCGAATTCCAACGATTAACCTAACCACAGATAAGAAAGCAACGTGTTGTTTGATCCTAGTTTACAGCTAAAGCCTAGCCTTACCTTTCTCTGTGTCTTAGATTAATACATATATTGTGTGTGTGTGTGTTGATATATATTACATGTTTGATATACCCGATTAATTAAATCTAGCTCTAAGTACTTCACATGACGGTAAACCATTCTAAAACATCATAACACTAATGGTAGTACTCAAAGTATATGCGAATTCTGCGGCGCAGAAATATACCTCGTTACAAGCATCCCATACATAGCTCCGTAGTATTTTCCTACGTCTATCTGGTCTGCAAGAATTTTACTTTTTTGGAAACGACACTAGCTGCCACAAAAACAACGACAAAACATCCGTTATCCCACGCAAACGCCTTAACGATGCACAAGAAAGTATTATAAACACCGCTGATGCGAATACATATGATGTGTGTTGTTCAAATTCAGCGAGCAAAACACTGAATTACTTCATCACTTTTCAAGCCATTGTTGATTTGGCCAAGTATTTCACTCACTGGTTTCGTCGGTATCAACTTTTGCTCAGGCGGTCGCTTCGGAAGGCGTATTATGTTGTTGGAGATTGTTTGGTAGTATCCCTCCCGTCCCAGCTGTCCAGCAAAACATAGCGAGCCACTGTGGTGGGATATCAGTGGCTTTTTTGATATACAATGGTATACGTATTAGAATATTTCCGGCCTAAGTGCGACACTGAACATATATACTGTTGTCGGCAGAGCACAGGACTGAAGGAGATGGCCGGTGACTTTGATTACCGTAGTACTAGAAAACGAGGGTTCGACCCCGGCGCGATACATATCGCTTCGGAGCGACCTCTCTTAAGCTTTGTAGGTTTGGTTTAATGTTACATATATATATATATATATATACATACATATATATGTATATATATATATATATATATATATATATATATATATATATATATATACATACATATATATGTATATATATATATATATACATACATATATATGTATATATATATATATATATATACATACATATATATGTATATATATATATACATACACCTTGTAGCAGGAAAAAGTAACATAACAATGGTAGCAAAATCAACGATTTAAACAAAAAGTCCTACTTAAATTAGCGGTCACGTATCACTAGATTTACAGAACAATCGCCTAAGCCATTTAACTAGAAGTAGAGCCAAAGCTGTTACTCTGCGAACGCAAGTTGATTAAGCGGATTCCGAAAACCACCCTCGAAGATTCTAGGTTATTCTAGGGCGGTCGGAGAAACAGCGCCCTCTAGCGTTAGTTGTTCACCTTATTCTGTCCCATGGGTCACCGATTGCAGAGAAAAGAAAATACAATATGGTTAAAAGTAGCAATTGACCAAGCTGCGGATTTAGATTTTACTAGACCGCGGCTGTTACAGGACTTACTGTCACCTGCTGTCGGTAGAAAAGCGTACCGTTGACACATGAAGATGGGTACCACTCTTTCGTCGCCATCAGGAAAGAGCACGTATTAATTACCTTAATTGCAACGCTCTCGACATGTACAGGAGCAGCTCCACATGAAAGATTTACTGTGTAGAGTGCACTGCGTCGACACGGTGTCGACAAACAAGGGAAAAGAGAGTTTCTGTGTAGGACACGTCCTAATCCTGCGGCAAGCCTTACGTACTACAACTATGATCACCATAGAACAACAACACAGAACAGAGAACAACACAGATATGTACCGCTGCGACAATTTCCAATCATACACAGTAACACCACTAAATCATTATTTTATTCACATAGTATCGAAACGCTATCAACACGATGTCATCTATGTCAAACAGCTATTGCCCCAGTTCACCTCAGCAACATAGATCTCGACTACGAACGTCGTTCCCTGTTGGCGGTGCATGCGTAGATTCGCCGAACAGAAGACACCGACCGAAGGCCACCACCATAGCATTGCATGGTCAATAGTCACAGCTACCAGACAGCTTACCAAACAGAAGTAATATCTCCAAATAGAGGGGGAATGCGTAAAATGTGTTTAGTTCTACTTGGCGATCATAGATGTGTACTTACATATTGTCCCCATATATGCATATATATATATATATATATATATATATATATATATGCAAAACATAGACAGTTTAAAGGCGCATTTTGCTATTATTAGGTCATGGCCGGGTCAGCACTGTTTGGGCGCCTTCGGGTCGGACGGTGCGCGATCCAATACTGCGATACGCTTTAACGGTCGGCGACAATCGTCCTACTGCTAAAGCATCTCCAACGGCCGCCTTGTGTATAATAGCAATACGTATGGATATAAATATATATATATATATATATTTACACACAGAGCCATCGGCGCAAGGATTACAAAGCCTACAGAAGTAAATTGTATACATAAAGGACGTAATTGCAACAGCGTGCCGCTTTCGTTGAACGCACTCTTTATACAAGAATACACGCCACGTTCGACAAAATATACAGTACGATTGCTTTTAATAATAATAACAACAACAATAACAATGAGAAGAAAACGTAAAAAATAATAAAATACAAAGAAGAAGAAGAACAACAACAACAGAAGAGTGTTAGAACAGCAGAGTAAACCGAAAAGCACACACACACACAATTTTGCATGTTTGCCTGTCGATAGCCGACAGAGATCGGAAGGTGTGTGTGTGTGGAGCCATCAGAGGCGAATCGGGAAACCGTAGTTACCGAACCGAGCAACCGGCTGTCGGGTGCTTGGCGGTCGTCGGACGCTTGTTGTATCGACGTAACAGCTATCGACGTAACAAAATCTATCTGCCTTTTGCGCCTGCCATCACATAGATGTTAGACAAGATTATCGAGATCAAATTCAAAGCATAACATTTAAACAACGAGCTGGCTGGCTGGCTGGCTGGTAAAGTAGCAAGCGCCAAGGAGCCGGGCGACTACAGGAGACACGCGAGAGGAGCGGACAAAGTCGAAAGCAGCGACATTCGACGGCGTGATCGTTTTCGATCGAGAGTTACAACAACCGTCCAGTCGTTCGTTGCTCTCTGTCGACGTCGCCCGATCCTGGCCTGGCCTGGCCTAGCCGAGACTAGAACTAGACCTCGACTAGCGATCTGTGATGTGCCATGACGCGATATATGTACGTTGAGTTAAATAAGCCCCGGCCCGGGCCACAGGACCTCTTGTCCTAGCGGGCCCTACACGCGGCAGCCTTTTCGCTTGCTGTCGCCGGCCCGATCATCCGGCTTACTATTGTTGACGGCCGCCGTCTTGTGCGGGCGGGCGGCCGGCCAGCCGGCTGGCCGGACGACGTGTGTGTTCATAACTTGTCAGTCCACATAGTTCAACGGCGCGACGACGACGGCAAACGACTGACTATTATTATTATTAATTATGCTTAGATGTATACGTCCATGCATGTATATATGCAGTACACAATCATGTAATTACATATGTGTAATAAAATAATAAAATATTATGGATTTGTGGTTACATAGGTGTAATAAAATAATAAACGATTATGGATCAGGATAATGGATAAAAGATTAACACTATACACATATACACATGCTTGTATCGATAAATGTTCTGATAATGCAGGATAACAGCAAAACTCAACAACAACGACAACAGCAGCAACAACAACAACACCGACAATGAGTAATCGCCACTTTTACTGCTGCTGCTGCTACTAGTTCTAGTTATTTATGGTAAATGATTGATGACACTGTGCACTTGACCATCACAAGGACATTGAATTCAATAAATGACGAGTTTTTTCCTATTTATAGTTTAGCGGCTTCAGCCGCACAGAAACACAACCATGTGGGGGCAAGCACAGCCATGTCTACAACATTTTGCCAGTTAACCAGCAAGAAGAAGTAGTTGCGTCAACAACACCAACATCACAACACACCCCTTAAGCACGTGTTTAAGGTGAGTGGACGTCGACCACCGACTGTGCCCGACAAAAAAAGACCACCACCAGATTCGATACTGTAATGTAATAGAGCCAGCCGACCGAACAGTGAGTGGAACGTTCTACCTCCTCTGGCTAAGTTTGATCAATCAACGCGCGCGTCCGTCCTGTTTTCAAAAGCTATATCAAAGCGGCCCCTATTAGAGATTCACACCGCCGTACGCCATCAAAAAGTGCAAAAATTTGCAATAATACTAACAAAGCTCTCTGTCGTTATCTGCATTTCTAACATGGAATTCATCTATGAAATAACAAATGTTAAATACGAGTATGAATAGTAGTAGATCAACACAGTGAAACAGTAAAACAAAGTTACATGCACACGCACATGCACACCAACAAGAGAAACGCTTCAACTAACGCCTATTATTTGACAGTCGTGCTGTAATTTTAAAGCAAAACTAAACTATAGTGGTTGGTCGCAACGACAAACACGACCCGTATACCGTGACCACAACACACATCACGGCATTCAGCAAAAGCAGCCGCTGACTTGAGTTCTGCAGAACCTGGAATCCGGGCGCATGCCGAATAAGACAGTGGCATGGCTTGCCCGCTAAGTGTTTCTTAGTCAGATCACTCCATCGTCATGGTCATTGGCACAGGCGTTTCTCAAATAGCCGCCATATCGTACTTGTTGTCGTTGTTATACTGTTGTTACTGTTATTCCTATATAGTATATAACCCTTATGTTGGTTATTGTTTGCCATTGTTGTTGCCACACCAAGCTTGCCGTAAAGCACTGTTTTGTTGTTGTTGCTGTTGTTGTTGTTGTTGTTGTTGTTGTTGAAGTCGATGGTGGTGTCGTTTGGTTACTTGTTGCTGGTATTACTGTCATTATGTCTGTTTGCTACGTCTGCGTTGCCGATATGGTCCCAAATGTTCTCGTCTTTTTAAAGAGACTTTTCGGCGGCGTCCGGCAGCAAATAATGCGGTCACGGTCACCGGCAACATGAATCATTGCACCTAATTAACGATCTAAGATTAATAGGCTGAGTAAGAAACTCAAGTAGACGCTTACTGAAGCTAACTCTCTCTCTATCCCCCTTCACCGAGTTCGTTACTGAATGAAAATCCCGTAATCTCTAACTCTTCAGATGTACTGTACATGCCAAGTAGGTGGATAAGTATACATATACTTTTGTGTGTATGTCTGTTCTTGTGAATGTTTGTTGCACACGAAATGAACATTTATGCTACCCAACAGCTGATTAATATTCTGTATATATATACATAAAAAAATCGGCCGATTTTAGTTTTTTTTTCACGGAACACAAGTTATATGGAAAAATACTAATACAAATACGTAAAATAACAGTATTTTTCCTGCCATTATTGTCGCTTGTTGTTTTAGTACTTGTATTGTTATTGTTGTTGTCGTCATCGTCGTCGTTGCAGTGTGATTGATGTGAGCATTACTGTTGCTGTCAGATAAATCTACTGATTGACATATTAGTTGGCACAGGCACATATACTTTTGCCTGGTCGTATGCCTGTTAGTAAGCGGGCAATTATTTGTCATTCGGGCGGAAAGTATTCAAATCTATCCGGAAAAGAGTCGCTACAATTGTTTTTATTGGAGTTGCTCTGCTCTCGTGGCGATTGCAGTTGCCATGATGGCTGCTGGTTAGATTGTTATATATATATATATTATATATATATATATATATACATACATATATTTGTCTAGTGAGATGAGACAGAGAGGGAGAGAGAGAGAGAGATATCTACTCGAAGTAATCTTCTAGTTGTCCGACCAATTCGAGAACCCCGCTCGTACCACCGCTTCTACGATGACTACGCGATAGCCTACAAACTACATACAGGTCGAGGGCAATGAATTCAGACGACGATTCAGACGACTTTCCAGGGGATTTGCAAATGGGCTTCAGCAGTTTCAGACGAACTTAAGACGAGAACAAAAAGCGTAAAGCGCGGAATGTTGCTTCTGCTCTCGTTGTTACCGTTTCTGTTTCGGATCTGGCGGCGGTCCGCCACCATCGCAGAATATCGGCCCGCTCGCTATGCTGCTGGCGCTGCTTCGGCAGTGCTAGTGGACGACGGACGAGAAGCCAGCAGCAGCAACATCAGCATCAGCAGCAGCAGGAGTAGCAGCTTCATCAGCCTCAATTAACTAGAACACTACTAGAACGCGACGACCCGAACATCGGTTCGCAATGACGAATCAAGACGATGACGACAACATCAGCATCAGCATCGACCCTTCACCGCCCATTCGTCCGTTCATGCATCTATTTATGCGTTCGTCCACCTACCTCGCTGGCTGGTGGTGGTGGTGGTGATGGTGTGCTGCTGCAGTTACATCGGCACAAGCCGTGGCTGGCCCAAGAAGATCTAGAACAATGGAAACAACTGGCCAACTGGCTAGCTGGCTGGCTGGCTGATGAATGGATGAATGAATGGCTGAATGAATGCCCCTGACGTCAAATCTCGGTCCAGTTCGGTCTTCTGTTGTTGTTGTTGTTGTTGTTGTTGTTGATGTTTTTGTTGTAGTTGTTGTGATTGTTGTTGTAGTTGTTGTGATTGTTGTTGCTGTAGCTCCTCGGGTTGCTGCTGCCACTGCTGATGCTGCTGCTGATGACTTTCCAGCGGTGTTTGGGTCTTCAGTGGTCTGCTTGTCGCAGCTCTTCTTCAGCGTCTTTCTGTCGGTGGTGTCTGTTGCACTGTGGCGGTGTTGGAGGAGGTGGTGATGATGAGGATGATGATAATGATAATGATGATGATGCTGCTGCTCTGTCTGTTTATCTGTCAGCAAGTCGGTTGATGTGTGGCGATGGCCCGGGTCCGTTGTCCCACCCGTTCTACCCCCCGCCTGTGCAACGGCCAATGTTCTTGTCGCCGGTCCAGACCGAACGAGCGAGCGAGCGAGCGGCGACAAAGACAGCTCCCGTCGACAAGAGAGTCACCGCCACTGAACGTCACCACCCAACTGTAGCAGTAACCAGTACTAGCGTTGTCGTTGTCGTTGTCGTCGTCGTCGTCGTCGACATCAACAATACACCAACAACAAAAACAACGACAACAACAGCAACATCTACCACAGCAGCAACAATAACAAGAACAACGACAGGAGCAGCACCAACATTAACAATAGCAGCAACAACAACAACAACAACAGACCACGGCTTGGCGTCTCCTGCTTATTTCTGCAGCGTCAGTTGTTGTTAGTGTTACTGATTCTGCTGCTGGTGCTGTTGCTGCTAGTTAGAATCGCACAATGATGATGACTCGTTCGTCTTGCCTTCAGGGGTGATGTTGCTGTTGCTGTTGCTGCTTGAGATGATGACTGATATTATAAAAACAATATCTAGTCGATAGTGGAGATCTTGTCCACACACCCAACTCGCAACCATTCACGACACTCACTCACTTGCTGTTGTTGTTGTTGTTGTTGTTGTTGTTGTTGGGATAGTGCCCGCCCGCCTCCTGAGCGTGGTTCCAAGCTCTTTCCTGTTGCTGCTGCTGCTTCTGCTACAGCAGGACCTCCTAAAACTGTCTTAAAACTCCAGGACGTCACCGTGAGCCGAGAGAACCGATTTCAGTGTTCAGATTTCAATCGAACGTCGACGACATCGTTCGAAAGTTAACGGCGCAGTGCAGCAGCAGCCGCCCCCCATTCGGCCGGACTGAGATGGCGAGTCATGCGCAACAGGTTGTTATCATCATCACCATCATCCTTCTTCTTAATAGTTGGAACAACGTCAACGACGACGACGGCGACGATGACGACAACAACAGAGATTACTAATCACAATCGAAGGAACAGACTGCTGACCAGCCATCATCAACGGGGCAACCCCACGGGGGGGGAGGCACAGACACCCACTAACAACTACACAATCCAGAACTACTCATCTTCCTCTTCCTCCTCGTCCTTCGTTCGCCACCGCCGCCACCGCTGCCGCCGATCCCTGTTAGGAAATTTCACCACTATTGGACGTGAACTATGCGTATTCTAGTTTACGTTTCCTTCAACGCATCCGAACCTCGCTGCAGCAGCAGTTGTTGTTGTTGTTGTTGTTGTTGCTGTTGTTATAATACAGTTCTACTTGTGTTCCGTCTTGTTGATTCGTTGTTGAGTGAGGAGTATTCCTGAGAGCGCACACACACACAAACACACACCCACATCACGCTAACACAAAGCGAAAACACCGGCACCAATCGGCACTACTTGGCTCACAGATACACCGGCGTGTCACGCATTCATTCGATAGACGCGTGTGCTATATACACTTATCCGTATTCGGCGTATCGATGACGACGCGTTCAACGTTCAAAGAAGATGATGATGGCCTAGGTGTACGAGAAAAACAGTAGTAAGGGGGGTAGGTTTTTGCACTAAAAGTTGTCGTTGTCATATGATTTCAGCAAATTCCTTTGGAGGCAGCTTACAGACACCGTCACCAGCATCACCGGGTTGTTCGACCACCACCACCACCAGAAGAGCCTATTCTGGTGACACGCTCTTCTGGCGAGCAGAAATACAAGCGGAGGTAGTAGTAGTAGTAGTAGTTGTTGTTGTTGTAGTATTGGTTGTGGTAAAAGTTATTCACTTTTCAGTATGATCAGAGACAACAACGACGCTAACAACACCAACAAATGACAGCAACAACAGCAACAACAACAACCATAGTTGCCAAGTAAGTCGCCGGTGTCCGCCCGAAACGAGGAGAGTTGTTTGATGTGTTGTTCGCCGTCGTGGTTCATTCACTTCTTCTGGGTGGCGTTCGTTAAGTTGTCCACTCGACAACTCAGCAACTTCGGGCTGCTGAAACAAGCGTCGAGTGTCGAGCGGCGCGCCGGCCGCACCAGCAACAGCGTCACCACACGGTGGGTCAGCCAACTACCACCCCGGTACTCTCTGTACAATAAATAGCAAGCGACACACAAACAACAACAACAACACACAAAAAGCAGAAGATGAAGATGCAGAAGATGAGGCGGCCGACTGTAAAACAAGTAACAAGTTCTTAGACCCTATCAACAGCAACGGGAACGGGAACAACAGCAACAACAACAACAACAACAGCAACAACAACAACAAGAAGAGTAACAACAACAGTAACAACAACAATAACAACAGCAATGACAAGAACAACACCAACAGCAGCAACAACAACGGCAACGACGATAATGATGGCGGCGACGGGAGGGAGCGACATAGAAGGGAGCAGATGTCACGGTCCAGTGTCCACGGTGGACATCAGCAACGAACGGGCTATTATTATTATTATTATTGTTGTACATACAACAACAGGTACAACAACAACGGCACTGACTGAATACCGTTGGTTTTGCTGTTCTCGTTAGCGCTCTACTGAAGTTGCGATTGATGTTGTTGCTGCTGCGCTAATCATCGTGGTTAAAGTTATTGTTACTGCTGCTATTGTGGTTATTGTTGTTGTTGTTGTTGTTGTGGTGTAGTCGTTGTTGTTAAAGCTAATTTTACACACAAACCTATCAGCAGCAGGAATGACAACAATATCACCAACTGCCAAATGCATGCTTAACAGTGATAGTAACTTTGTTCACATTCAGTACGATAGTTCCCCCCCCCCCCGCAGCCAGTGCGGACGACTACGCCCGTAACTACTGCCTTCATAAACTACAACTACAACAAGTGCAACAATAACAACAATATCAGCAACAACAACAACAACAATAACAATAACTACAACTGCGATTGTCTTGGGTAGGATTCGTACGTTCGAATGATCAGCAACAATATCCAAGAATCAATACATCGACGGCGGCAACCCTGACAATAACCACCACCATCATCATCACCATCACTATCACAAGTACCGTCATCCTGATGATCCCACCATTTTAATAACAATAAATATTAAGGGGTCTCAGAAGCTCACGTCACTAGAACTACCCGCACTGACGCTCATACACACCCTGCCACGGCACTAGACCAGTATTACCACCAACAACAAAAACACCAACTACAACAACAACAACAACAACAACTATAAAAAACGGTCTAATACAAACTTTTCCGCGACTGCACCGCTACCTAACAACGACACAAGCAGCAGCAGCAGCAACAGGCAGTTCAACTTCCAATTACTTACAACAACCGCCAACTTCTGTAACAACAACCGCCAACTTCTGTAACAACAACCGCCAACTACTGTAACAACAACAACCGCCAACTTAAAACTAACAGCCTTCTTTTTTTTTTTTTCGAAAAAAAAACAGTTGTACTGCAACAGGCACTACATCCAACCTTGGCAGTAAATCCGTACCGAAGAGTACACAGGTAGCATACACCCTTACAATCGTTTTAAGCGTTCGTACCTACTGACACTACCGCACTAACAACATCACAACTAACTATCTATCACATAGGGCCGACACTAACCAACAACACCACCACCACCAACACTGTTACTACAGCAGCAGCAGCAGAAATAATAGCTACACCATTGCCACTACCGAAACAACCGTTTCAGCGGCAGCAGCTGCACTTCTGCCGCGGCGCAACGGTTGCAGCCGGAACGAACTATGCTCAACGAACAGACGACGGCGACGACGACGACGACAACGACGACGACAACGACGACAACGATTGACAACATCAGCAGCAGCAGTAGCAGCAGCAACAACAACAACAACGGCAGTGTTCAAGTACGAGGGAGAGGAGGTGTACCTGTAGGTAAATAGAGCCAGCGAAACGGTTGCGGGGCCGCAAATCTATCTGTTTGTCAGTTGGCCGCTTGGTCTGCTTGTTGGCCGTCTGACGGTTTTTGGCTCTTTGCGGCGGTCGAACGGAGCCGCAGCGGCGGCGGCGGCGGCGGCGACACAAGGCGGGTCCAAAAGCCGAAACTCGCCTTCGCTAGCCGCCACCCACTTGCTAATCACAACAGTCCGACTTCTTTCTTTGTGAATAACGGCGACGACGACATAGCAGACGACATAGCAGACGACAACAATTCAAACATCAACAACAACAACAACAACAACAACAAAAACGAGAATTTCTGGCGGGCTCCTTCTCCTAGTAGAGAGAGACAGCGGCCGCGACACAATCGCCTTCGCTAGCCGCCACCCACTTGCTAATCACAACAGTCCGACTTCTCTGTGAATAACGGCGACGACGACGACGACGACGACGACGACGATGATGCAGACGACATAGCAGACGACAACAATTCAAACAACAACAACAACAAAAACGAGAATTTCTGGCGGGCTCCTTCTCCTAGTAGAGAGAGACAGGACCCCAGAGACTACCATAGAGTTGAACGAACTTTGCGGTTGTACTGTTAGCACGACGACTACGAACTGCTACAATGTTGCACGATGTTACTGCTTCTACCCTGCTTCTGACATGACACTCACAGATGTTCATCTTGCAGCAGGCTCACATTACGGACCTTCAGAAGCCATCTTCAAAGCAGACGACGACGATGATTTTACCCACTTACGATTGTCACCTTCCTGTTGCTTCTAGGGTGGGGTGGGCTGGGCTGGGGCTCTTACGGGCAGCGGTGGTGCAGGAAGAGACTCACCCGCGGAGACCCGAAACGCTTCAACAGCGCAACAAGTTGTCGTCTGATCTGGAAACGGTTGAAAACGCTCAAAGGCCAGAAAGAGCCAATTTAGTAATGCATGTGCATCATACATTCCCGAAACTCCATGAAATAAAAATAAATAAATAAAAGCTTAGGGTCACGCGAGCGCGAAATAAAGCCACTCTAGGAGCGCACACGGACCGGGACCAAATTGGCGTTGGGCGCAAGGCGCGTGCGTCTTGATTTTGGACGGGTCGTCATGATAGTACACTAGTGGCTAAGTAAGTAAACTATGAAGTTTCAGTTGATTAACAGAAGCTTGGTAGCTTGCCTGAGATACTGACGTACTCCAAGAAGATATCGACTTGCTTTACTGCTTGCTTGATTTTCTCAGGCGGCGCTTAACTGCTATTGTCTCTCGCGAATGTTTTTCTGGCTGGCGAACGTTTAGCGTGACATGGCTTTTACTGCGGTATTTTCATTTCTTATATATATATATATATATATATATATATATATATATATATATATATATATATATATATATATATATATATATATATATATATAAAATATTTCTTATAAGTATAAGACAGCTACTTGAACGCCACTGGAAGGCAAGCAGATCATGAAGTCTCATCGGCTTCCTAAATGAACGCCGGCGCATCTAATGTTTGTCTTTGTCAGCAAAACTTTAAACAAGAAAATTACCGTTAGATAAGAGTTACGACAAATACAACGTAGTAGACACTACGGCGTTTGCTTTTCGTAAGGTTCCGCGTAAACCTACAAGGATAATTCGACATAGGTGAGTCATTTAGTAATTAAGGTCTTGTACATTGTTTTCTTTGTTTGAAAACTCCTACATTTTTTGAAAAAATACAAACAGTGGGGTATTGATGGCACAAGTATGCGTAAAAACATGAACACTTTTTACATCTTTTCTTGCTTTTTGTTTTATACATTTTTACCTTACTTGGTAACTTGGACTGATTTGGTCACTAGAATTCAATCTTACACACACACTAACACACATATATACCTTATCTTCCTAAACAAAACTGGATATTTAAATCAATGAGAAGCAGTCAGATTGTGACCGCTGTGAAGGTTCCCTGTAAGGAGATTTCTCTTTTTGTAGTCAACTGGTAAACATCTATCGACACCTACCACATATACAGGCTTGCAGTCCCGTGTGGCTTCTAATTATCGTTATTTGCATTGATGAACGAAATTCGGCTTAATTTAACTATACACAGTTCTGTTCGCGAGGCCACATATATCGCGTGCGGTCTTATATGACGTCGCACTAAGTTGAAACATATCATACGCACACGTGTTCTTGTCTAAAACCCAAAGGCGTAATTTGGTCGCTTCGCTATTTGTATCTTTATGTATCGTCGAGCCCGGTGGCGTGGTAGGTGCATTCGCCTGCGCCTCGCGACCGTAGGAGACACAGAAATGCGCGGGTTCGAGCCCTACCGTTGCGCATTTGTATTTATGGGAGTCCGTCTATGAAGCAATGCGAAAAGCAGTCCCGTGGACGTGAAATCTTGGCTGAGAGGGTCGGCCCGAAAAGTTTATTTGTATTTATGTATAGATAGCGCGGCACAGGGCTGCGGCCCGCCCGTCTGGCGGTGAAAGTTCGGCCAAAACCGGCTGATCCGTTCAGTCCAAAATGGCGCCTTCTAGACACAATCAATCGAACAATGGCAGCGGCGAACATCGCGCGGTTCGCAAAATGTGCGGTTTTTGCAAAGAAAAGCGCAATTCTTGGCCAGGTGAATATTAAAAAAGGGCTTGTTGTTTCTAATGTCGTCACATCTCACTCATGCCAGACGATTCGTGGTAATTAAAGCCTCTGTCGAGATTAGCATCATGTTCTAAAGATTATATATTTATAAAGCGAGTTTCGTCTGTGAGTGAGCTATCTCCACTCGCAAATCTTATGCTTGTAGGATATTTTCTGCATAGGGTTTTTGGTGTTTTTGTTTATGCGGCTGGATTAAAGCGGCTCACATTTTTGTGTACACGTATGCTGACTTGTAGATCTCCGTGCGTGGCGGAGTATCATATATAAAGAACTTCGTGGATAAGAAGGTTCATTACGACGGTGATCAACTACAGGATGGAGCGCAAACAGAAGCAATACTCAACTCGTTGGCTGCTCGCGGGTAGGTCGCATATGTAGACACGCTTTGTATATATATATATATATATATATATATATATATATATATATATATATATATATATATAAGGCCTATTATTATTCTGTATATTCATATTAGATATCAAAAGCGTTATACCCTAAACCATGAAGCACACACTTTACGTGGATGAGCTTAAACTTTATCGGCCAGCTGGCACAGAGAACGGGAAGGATAACGGTAACATCGAAGCTAGATTTTAATATTCACATCACTCAAACTATTGAATCTGCTAGTCTTATATGTAATATGACAAATCGTTGTTTTATTGTCGAATATCCAATGTTCTATGTTTGCCTTTATAATAGTATTGTAGTTTCTAAATTCATTTACAGCTGTGAAGTCTGGCGGCCGTATTTGAAGAAGCATATTAATGCAATTGAAAAAGTTCAGTCTAAATTCCTTCGACGTGTTGCATTAAGAAGTAATGTAGAACGTAGCAGTCTCGACTTACTACCTATATCAAACCGGCACTCGAGAGCAGAATTTAAAAATGTACGCACGAATCTCTCAGTCGAATAGATAACCCATATTTGTTTAATATTCGCAACAATCTGCGGAGTACTCTAACCATATCATCAACAATAGTTGCACGATCTGACCGAATCAACAACATGTTTTCGTGGCGTATGGCAAGAATGTAGAGAACCAGGAACTCGTGATATTTTTAATAATGTAAACGATATTATTACATATATCTCGCAATTAGTACGATGACGCGCTATTATATGGTAAATTGTTCTCTATGCCTTTTATATTGAGTATTGCATATTTTGAATACAGGATTTTTGCGAATAACCATGTATATTGTGATCTTCCCTTTGAAAACAATAAAGAAGCCCTTGAATATATATATATATATATATATATATATATGTCAGGGCCTAAACTGGGTTACTAGGAGGAAGACACGGATATTAACCACCACGGCTGAGGTTTTATTCTATCCGCCTCCTTTGCTACGACAGTACAGCACCGCCCCTCCGGCCTCTCTCAGCACACTGAGTTCCTTCTTCGACCGCGACTCAACTCTAACTCTTCACTCACTGTAGTGCCGGCCGTTATAACGGCTCCAGATTCAAACCCCTGCTGTCGCTGCTGCCGTAGCGCTTTCTTCGCCAAGTGCGCCGCTATCAGCAGCTGTCGCTATAGCCTGTCTCTCAACCTACATAGCCGCTTATTACAATTATGTCACTCTACAGTCTTACATATATATATATATATATGCTTGACAAGCTTTTTTATGCGGTGACAAAGTTTAGAATCGATAGAAGCCCTGAGTTTATTTCATTTTGCGTTATAAATCCGCTTTCGTACGACAGGGACAAAAACTGCCAGCAATGAGCGTTTGGAACATCCTACTAGTTCTTGCTAAAAATAGAAGAAACATTCAGCTATTAAATAAACATCCAGAAGCATAGCTAAGGTTTTATTTATATTGATCATGAGCAATCTTCATAATAGGTCATGCCAAGCTTGATATTTTATTACCTCGTCATAAGATTAAGTGGCTATTTTGCCATGTATTTTGCCATGCCTTTCGGGTAACCCTGTAATCGTGCAATCTAGTAAGTGTGTTTGCAATAATAACATTTGTGTACAGGGAATCGTTAATTTGCATATGCATATTATTTTATCATAACAGATTTGGAGTTCTGAGGCATTATAGGTGGCCTAAGTTACTCTACCAGTAGTCTGTTGTATCCAACAAATAATTGGTAAGAGAGTAACTAAGAGCATACCGGTGACTTTTCGAGTCTCATTTAAAATAGCATATCTGTGTTGTGTGTCTGTGTGTTTGTGTGCGGGACGAATCTGATTTTTTCTGAACTTTGGTGTTTTTATCAACAGATTTTGTCGGCCACGAAAATCTTACACTCCGCCATCTGACGTAGACGATCGCTTGCATGCAATCGTTGCTCGTCTACTTCCCGCAGCGCTTAACCAAAACTGGCAAAAGGTTTGTTGCTATTGTTCTGTAATGTTTACTGCATTTAGTGCCGAGTGGCTCGTCAGGCGGGTAGAACAACGCATTTTAGTTTGTGTGTGTAACTCTTTACATATATAGCTCTATCAAGGCAGTTGTAATAGAGACCTTAGTATGTTCAGATCACTATTTGAGTATTATCTCTGTCAATAACGGCCAACCCGTTTCGGTTGTATATGTAAGGGACATACCCATAGTGCATAGGCGGCACAATCAGCGCAGTATTGATGTATTTCTTGATTTGATCCAAGCTTCATGGATCAGCGTTTATGATGCTTTAGATGTGGATTCAGCTTTCGAAGCGCTTCAGGCTACCGTAGGCGAGATTTATGATAATACATTTGTTAAGAATTATTTGGACTGGTACTTCTCGAAACAGTCACGTGCAGTTGAGGCACACGGTAATCAAGCTTTACCGAAAGTATCGTAACCACTTGACGCCCGGGGCAAAATCGGCGTACACATGCTCTCGAAAGCGAAATTTACGAGCTATTTGCTTAGCCGGAGAGGTTTTTTAAATAAACATCGGTTTAATGATATTGAATCGGGTTCGCGGCATTTGTGGGCACCGCGTTGATTAACTCTGGCCAAATAAGATTAAATCATTTTCGTTGCCTCAGATACAGGCCTCTGATGTTGAGGGTGCGGTGAATGCGTGTTCCGGCTAAACCATTAAAGGTAGCCTTCTCCGCTATTGCAGCTCCTTTGGCAAGAGTACTTAACCTACATTCTACATAACTAGAGTTCTGCCAATGTAGTTCCATTATGCAAGGGTAAAGGGGATAGGTGTCTTGTGGCTAGTTACCGCCCTATCTAAGTTGTTGACTACATTTCAAAGGACCTATTCAATCTTCTTGGTAGGTTGTTGGCTTGGGGTCTCAACAGGGTTCTTTCCTTGATCCCTTTATGTTTCGGAAATTACTGAACTTCATACTTTTGAGAATTAAACACGATAACCTGGGAAAGTCGATATCCTTTGCTGACGACACGACAATCTAATTTGGGCTCGATCCGGCGACGTTTCTAGTGGTATTAGCACTTCACTTGAGTTGTTTGAAAAAGTTGTCATGGTTTGCAATGAATACGAATTGGTTGTGAATACGAGCAAAACCAATATCCTAATGTTCCGACTCGATAGAAGGCTGCTTCTACCCGATAGAATTGCCCGACTGGCAGCCAATATGATATATCGTTCTTAGGCGGTAAGGTGTCTCGGTTTGGTATTACATGAACATTTATTGTGGCATTCTAACATAGCCCACTTGATGGCAAAGTTCTATGCCGTTATAACTTTACGTAGGTTAAGGTCGATAGGCGTTAGAATTGAGGGACTTTTAAATGTCTACATGGCCCTGCTTTTATCTATTTTATGTTATGGTATCCTGTTGTGGGGTCGTGTGTACAGAGGCATTCCTCGAAGGGTCCATGTAATTTAAAGTGACGCTAGATAGAAAAGTTCATGTAAATGTAGAAGAGAACGGGAACTGTTTGTTTTATTATAATCATTAGTATTCAAGTGTATGTTACTTGCGTAGTCGCATCGATGAATTCTTAAAGCGCGTTACCTGGACGGATAAGATCTCTCTCATTTGCGAGTGTTTTGGTGCGGGAACTAAAAAAAAGATCTTACTTCCGGCTTTGGTATTTTCTTGCTACAATGCTGTATCATACTGTGGAGCTAAATCACCTGTTCACTGTGTACATACTTGTACGTGTCTGCGTAAGTTTACTCTATTTTATAAAATGTTTTTTTTTAACATTTTAAGCAGTTTTGTAAATTAGCCGCGCTATATATATATATATATATATATATATACATATAAATGATTTCTCGTACGCTCTACGCTTACCTTACAGGTGGAGCTGTCGGGCAAAGATAAGGTCGAGTTAATTGTCGAGTGCTCGCGCGAATTCGCGCACAGCGTGCCGAATCCTGAGCTGGGCGGTCTGCGCCTGCTGGCCGATGTGGCCGCCTTCTTTCGTGCGCCTGTGTGTGGACTCAGTCCGTACGAGCGGCTCGTACACGCGCGGCCCGGAGAGCTGCCCGACAACCTGCACGTGATACCGGACGGCATCCGCTTTAAGCCGGGCGGAACGGGTCCTGAGTCGATGGGTCCTGGCGGTCTGTTTGGAGGCGTTACTGCGTTTCCGGGCCAGAGCGTCCGCGTAACGGGTCTTCGTGCAAAAAAGAAGTATGGCCCGGGCTACAAGATGGACCGCGAGTGGCCATATGAGATCACGGCGCTGAATGTGTAAACATGATGACGACGTCGACAATAACATACGTGCGTTAGTGAGAAACCGAATCAGGCGTTTAATAGAGTGAACGATTGCAACAGATGAGGAGCTAGATAGAAAAGTAAGTGTAAATGTTGAAGAGAACGGGAACTGTTTGTCTTATTATAATCATTAGTATTCGAGTGTATGTTACTTGCGTAGTCGCATCGATGAAACTGCAAATAAATGAAGATCTTAGTAGTACTGTGGTAAATCGTTTTTGCTGGCACTTGTCAATATTGCATTTGTTAGGCCTATATATATATATATATATATATATATATATATATATATATATATATATATATATATATATATATATATATATATATATATATTAGCTATCTGTTTAACCAGGTAGGTACTCAGCGGGAAACACATAGCCCAGGCTTGGTACGAGGCCAGGTTCACTCTATTGAAGGGCAAGAACAGCGACAATGAAGTCGATTCAAATTTCTTCGGGGGCATCGCGTCGGAGCAAACTTGAGAAAATGTTCGCTGAGCTCGTTATCTCGAGGGAGCTTCCAACCGTGGAGAAGACATTCCTACAGAGTTATTCGTTTTCAGGAAGAGTTGATGTATTGTACATAGGACGCGATCCATGTACCTTGGTTGGAAATTGAGCTGGTGTTGATTGCAACTGGGAATAAATTGTTTACTGATTTTATATATATATATATTATTTCGTTTGTTTATTAATTGTCTCAACACATTCAAGAAGCCGCGTGTCACGCACTTGTAGATTTATTTCGATCTTCTGGAGGTCTTTTCTACGAGTGCTCCTCAGCTTCTTTGCTGGAGACCGCCTTGAAGTAAACATAAGGGGCAAGTGCACCAGTTACAGTTGAGTCAACACGTGCGGACCCCTCAAAGAGACCCTCCTCCAAAGTTACCTGGCTTTTTCTTACTAGTAGCAGGTCTGGCCCGCAATGTGCCGGAGGAGTTCAGAAACGCCGGCGTCGTCATGTATGCGGAGTAGTAGCCTACCTGAACCACAGCCTCATTCTTCGAATTCTCGGCGACGTAGAAACTTATCATAATCGTAAGCGCTTATAAGCAAACTCGGGTAAGACGAAAGCCATTAAGTTTTGTCTTGGGGGTCGATTGGCTGTAACAGACGTAATACCATCGATGCACCCCCGGTTCCTGAAACAAGCCTAACCGAGAGATCCATGAACAGGTCGAAGTAAGAGACTTCCTCCTCCTGGTCTCGAAGAAGTGCCACACAATTCCGAACCTTGAGGGAGTGCGGAGGAAGACGGGTTTAGTGGTGAGAGCCCCACAGTAAGAGCTGACGGTTTCCAGCTCTGCTTGTGCATAATGCATTTCTCGAAACCTCCGAAAAAACAAGAAAACAAAAACGTAGTACCATGTTGCTACCAGCCGTTTGTCAACATGTTCCCATATGTGGGTACGTATTATATAATATAAGGAAACGACTCAGCACATCGGCGACAAGTGGTGGGCGTCTCTTGCATTTCAACAAATTTTGTTGTTGTGGTAGAAAAACTGAACAGATTTGACTGATGACGACTGACTGACTGATGGAATTGTATGCGCTTGGCGGCACGTATACACAAGGTGTGTGTGACTATCATCACTTCGTGCGTTTGACCCAAGGATTTCACTAAGTTGGCGATCAATGCCGTTTGCGGTTCTGTTCGCAGACGGGCGCCAAATATCACGCACTAAGCTACCAGACGCACCAACGGTCTCTGCGTTTTTTTCCATGCTGGCACAATCGTTGGAGTGTTCAAATTGTATATAATGACTATATTATATTTAAAATAGAATATGTCATGCTAATGTACAGAGTCATTGCCAAATAAACCAAAAAAATATATGAGTGATAATGTAACTGGAATTTTTGAATTTGTTTCTTTCCCGACACGCTGCTATGTTTATTATATAGGCAAAACAGATATCTACAAGAGCGCAAATGACATAGAATTTTCCCGAGCTTCGTAAAGTGGTCTCATTAATGCTGAGAGCAGCCGACAACTATATAAGTAGCCATGTTATGCGCACAATCAGTACGAGTGAAATGTATTGAAACGTGATCTTATTATTTGTTGTTGCTATTGAAATATGCCGAAAAGTACAGGGAGAAGTTTCAGTTACGCGCGGCAAACTTGTCCAGTCCCAAAAGGCCTCCCCGCTGCGGCCCGAAATCATTGGCGCGTATTCGGCCGTGACAGCATTTCAAAGACCTCGTGGTACAATTAGTTCGCTAAGCTCCGTTCCGGTTACTTAAGCTTTTTAGATGAACCCCGTTTTGGAAGACTTATTACGCTTCAGGATGACCGCTTCCGCAAAGTGACGCAGAATCCCCGAGTGACGATGCGTAAATTAGCTATGACCTTCGAGGTGACTCACCTTCGCGCCCATCGTATCGCGTTAAAGTTGAACCAATGAGTACCTCATGTCATGAGCGAGCGCAGTAAAGTGGAGCGTCCGGTAAAATGCCCTATCTGGCTTGCCAGATAAAATGGGTGTCCGTTCTTGGATCGAATTGTCGCCGTTGACGAAAAATAGGTACTTTACGACAACGTAAAACGTGGAAGATTCCGGTAGAAGACGCCAAAGAGATTAACCCATTTACGCAAAAGTTTGTTCTGTGCCTCCTCCTCCGTACTCACCGGATATCACACCGTCGGGTCACCACCTATGCAAATGTCTACCGGGAATTAAATTATTTTCACCAGAAACAGTAAGCACACACGTGGAGACAATTTTCGAGATTTTTTCCATGGCAATGTTGAAGTAACGCATATATTGGATGTTCTAGTGCTAACGTATATGGGTCATCGGCAGTACCATAATATTGTAAATAGACATAAAATAACATACTTAAAACGAAACTTAAGTTGTCGGGCTGACCCTTAGCCTAGATTTAACATCCACGGAACTGTTCTTCACATTGCTTCATAGACGGACTCCCATAAATACAAATGTGCACCAGTGGGGCTCGAACCCGCGCACCTATGCCGTGTCTCCTCCGGTTGCGAAGCGCAGATGAAAGCCACCACGCCACCGGGCTCGCCCTTTTAAAAAACTAAATGTGCGATTTTTTTTGGCCTCATTAGTGCTGATACTAGTAGCAATGTTATGCGCACAATCGATTGTAAGTGAATAGGTTCTTAAATAGAAAAACTGAGCGTACCGGCGTGTTTAATCAAAAATGTCCGGATTATGCTTTGCCTGGAAGACAAATGTTGCCCAGCGAAAGAAAAATAGTTGTACTGGGAACAGTTTGTAAAAACCGATAAGCCGTTTTCCGCCACCCCCGATGTTGGCTTCCCACAGGCTCTCAATATAACAAAGGGTGGCTGTTAGCGGCCACCTTTTTTTTTTTTTTTGTTTTGTTCTGGGAGGTTTCGGTAATGCATGATGCACATGCGCCACTAGCAACCTGCGTGACTAGTGTGAGACTCGCAAACCCACTAAACCCGGATTCCTCCCCACCCCCCCAGGCTCGGTATTACTTTGGCATTACATCGAAAATTCTGCCACCTTACACAGCCCGTACGCCAGTCACTACTGTTGCCGCCTAATGCTTAAATTATCTTCATTAAATTAGTTATTTGTAGAGTGTGTCTTTTTATGAGCCTAATGGTAAAACTGTAATGCATTCAATGCATTATCTATATTTGGTGTTAAAAAGTTTATTTAATTAAATAAACTAACATCCAAGTTGTTATCAGAACCATTGAAATGCGTTTTCAAGCAGCTAGCAATCAAATCTAAGAGAGCATTATACATTTTAACTGCATCTCGCGTGAATCGTAATGTTCAGAGGACAAGATGTGTTATGAAACAAGCAGATGCTAGAAACGTTCGTGTGCACTAAAGGCTCGAGATTGAACTCCGTGTAGCTCAAATAGCGATAAAGCGATTTTATTCTGTAGTGTAATGTTCAATTTTTCTTACTATATATATATATATATTTTTTTTTTAAGTGCGTTTTATTCACAGTATTTTATGTGTATTACAACATTATAGTCGTGTGGTTCGTAAGGCTGAAAGCCCGTGTACGCAGCACTGGAACATCCAATACATATGATATATATATATATATATATATATATATATATATTGTATTACTAGTAGTTGCTGCATGAATATATAAAAGAGCACGTACTGCTTTTTTACCAGTTCCTCGACAAGTACGGCGATATCTGAAAGGTTGGGGATACGAACGAGTGCAATTATCAATTTCGGTACATTGCTATCAAAGTCACAAATTTCGACACGCGAATCGTTTTATCAGCAATTAAATGTTCATCCTAAAAATATATGAAAACGCTCTTCCAGACAAACATTGTATCACGACTTTAGGCATATTTTATTTTTAACTTTAGGCATGTTACGGTATATTTATTCACAGTATTAGCACCAGATGAGAAGTGAGACAGACAACTAAAAGGCAATTAAATTAGACTTAAAACACGACCAGAGTATTGAAGCAATACGTACTATTCCCAACCCTATAAAACAGAGTGAAACTGGAAAAAAACGCTGGGATATGCGATTTTGGCCTAGTCACTTTCGTTCGACTGGTAGATATTCTATATTCTATTCTATGTTTAGAATATATCTCAGATCAAATATATACTCGTATGTGCCAAAACAAATGTTTCGTCAGTCAGCTCATAACATTGCTTAGTGAGAAAGCAGCTACGAGTTCTGCGAAATCGATTTCTGGGCGTCAGAGAAAGTCGAGCCCAAATCAAGTCGATCGTTGCTTGGCTTATGTTTGGCTAGAGTCAACTCTATGTAGCTCGTTAACTGATTAGAACTAGTCCACCGTTTGCAGAGTCCCTCATTGAAGGTCCATAATTGGGGACAGCCCACCAACCAACACGGCGTTGGCTAGCGCGAAATCACGAAAATAAGGATTGAGACCGAGCCGTATGCAGAGCAGAGGACCATACCACGATCCACAACTGCACCGCACCAGTCTCAAATGCTGCATGTGCAAAACCGAGGGCAATAGGGGCTGACGGGATGGATGGCCCGCCCAATAGGAATAGTGTCCCCGGGGTGCAAACGCTGGTTTTTGAGAGGGCGGGTTCTCCACTGTATGTAAGGGCCAGCTCGAAGGGAGTGCACCAATATCAACACGCGAGTAAAGAAGCTGGATAAGAGCACGTTGGACGCCGTATGGGGAGGAGGCCAACCTTAAGAAGGCGGCAGAGCCGTCGACGGGCTTCTCAAAATGCAAAGCCGACCCGTGGGGTCTAAATGCTGGTGTACGCAGGCGAGCTCGCGTTGCTTGTCACCGCAAGCAGGAAAGCATGAGTCTTTTAAGGGCAACAACTACAACACTTAAACGAGTGGCCAAATAAATAACGGAAAACCACCTCGAGCTTCCGAAGAAGGCGGAAGCGAACAAGAGGTAAAGATGGATCGCTTAGAAACTGCGTTGCTCAGGAATTTAGGTGGTACTATTGGGTACCCTAGTTAGTTAGTCGGTAATGGGCCTTGAGTGTTTGTTTAGCTAACCTCATGGTGTGTTTACACGTACATTAGACATATAAAAAATGTTCGACAATAATTTCAGATATTATTGTATTCAGCATGTTTTTACTACGAAATCTAAAAAAATTAAAGCGAAATAAACATGCGTTGTTTTTATTATCAAAAGCACGTTGAAACCGGTATTGAGAAGTCCATATTTTTTAAAGATTTGGTTTTGTCGTTAAGATAATGAACATGATACTCGAGTTGGATTTGTATTAGGACCTGAGCTACACACATGATACGTCATAATCCCGTCACATTATGAAACATTGCACATACAAGCTTTGATTTTTTTTAATGGTGAGAGGGAAAAATGCGTTTACGCACACCCAGAGCGGGTAGTGTGGGACTCGATGCCGATGTTGTTGGCATAATACCCACTAAAAACCTCTCACCTAAATAGCCTCAGGAAGAGGCGAGGAGCTGGAACCATTCTTTAATATTGTAAATCTTGTTCGCCAAGGAAAGTGAAAATCGTATGATTCGAAGAGCCAGGTTTGAGCCTCACTGCGCCCTTAAAAGGAACTTTACGTTCTCTAGTTGTCCAGTTGCCTCCGACCGTCTGCGCCAACACTTCATCGACGCATTCACAACAACAGATAGCACACCAGGGATCATCCCGTTATCGTGTGAATTATCGGATGAATACGAGAGTCTACTATCCCAGCAGATAGATGCTCCGTTCTCTCTTATGGAAGTTCAAAGTGCGATCGAAAAATTGAAGAATAACAAGGCCTTCGGACCCGACCTCGTCCGGAATGAACATATAAAGGCGGCGGTCCTCCTAACGCCGCTTTGGACGGCACTCTTTGACAAGTGCTTGGAAACAGGTGAAATTCCAGCAACCTGGTCGGAATGCTTGCTAAAGGTCATCCCCAAAGGCAAAGGTGACCCGCTTTGTCCATCCTCTTGGCGAGGCATTGCAAAGAAAAGCTGCATCTACAAAATATTGTCATGCCTCCTGGCACACCGGCTTAGCTTCTATCTCGAAGCAAGGGGAATCATCCCTCCGGAACAGCATGGATTTCGCGCGAGACATTCGACAATGACCGCATCCCAGGAGCTTTTAGACGAGGTGAAGCGCTCGGTCACCGTCAAGCACCAAGCACTGTACGCTGTATTTGTAGACTACAAAGCGGCGTTTGACACTGCCCCCAGGGATATTGTCATGGAGAAGCTAGCCGCCGCGGGTGTGGGCCCACGAGTTTTGGGGATACTGGCAGCTATCCTGAAGGCAAACCCAGTCATTCTAGATGACGGCATTCAGGAATACCAGCCTTTCCTACAAACCACCGGCTATCCCCAGGGTGATAATCTCAGCCCGCTCTTATTCTCAGTCTTACTCAGTGATCTTCCGGGCCTTATCAATGACCACTACCCCTGTGTCCGCATAACTCTCTATGCCGATGACCTGGTGGTATATAGTAGAGTGTTCATGGATCTAAAAAGGTCCCTGAGGCTGCTGGAGACATACAGCAAGCAAAATGGTTTAACAATTAACGTATCGAAGACAAAAGCTATGAAATTCAGATCCGGGGGACCCCTGAGGAAAAGTGATAGGCTCAGCTTGGGCGGTGTCTCTGTAGAATTTGTCTCGGAGTTTACTTACCTGGGTGTTAAACTAACGCCAAGCGGCACCTCTTTCGCAGCTCACATATCTCAGCGAATTAATAGCAGCATTGTCGCCATGACCTCAATCTCGGCTCCACAGAAGCTCTCAGTAAAAACAGCTTTAATACTGTTTAATCTGAAGGTGGCCTCGGTGGCATCTTATGGTATCACATTAATTTGGGAACACCTATCCGCTCAGCAGCTTAGCGCTCTCGACACGGTGAAGGCAACGTTTCTTAAGAGAGTTCTGGGCCTCCCTAGAAATGCTCAAAACAGGCTAACTTATAGTCTGTCGAGGACCACGCCGTTCATCGAGGACATGGTAAACCGCTTTCAACTTCCGACCACCGCCTCACTGCGAGAGTTCCGTAGGCACTTCGAGCAGAAAATGAGGGAAGTACCAGAAGCCTTCTACAAAACACCGGCAATGGTGGACAATACATGGATGGAACCGCTCTTCGAGCAACGACACGTTCTCACCCGCTACTCCGTCCATGGGTTCCACCACAAACTGTGCCACCGCAGTGGGTTCCATAACCCTTCTGATGAGTGTTGCTGCAAATTTTGCGGCCTTGTATGCACCAAATATCATCATGAAACATGTCGGTCTGCGCCAGCTATCTGGGCGTTAGGTCGCTGACATCTTCTTGAGATGCTTGATTAATGAATACGTGTAATGTAATATAATCAACAATACCGAAAGGTGATGTAATAATAAATAAAATATTGTAACGTTGTTGTGTTACGCTAAGTCAGCTTGGGGATGTAGACTCATCCGGACGGGTACTGCAGCCCGAGACAACTCAGGAACGATGAATGACGACACGTAGCATTGGGTCTAATGCAAAGCACGGCCGAGCAGCGGATGGTTATTAAGCCATGCTGCTCAGTCTATTTATTGGTTCACGAGGCACCGCGGCGTGCTGACACCCCAAAGGGTGTCAGAACCCGCTCTCAAATCGGTCGAAATGTACAGCAGTTTGTGTTTGTTTCGTATAGGAATACAGGTTAAATGACTGTTTGACTTGGACTGCCGATCATAGGTCGACCCTCTCCCGATGTCGGCCGATGATCGTTTGGACGGCGGAGGACGTTGGGGTTTCGGCGCGAAAGGCTGTGGCTGTTCTCGGCTGGGTGGTTGAGACATGTCTTGTTCGGTTGAGACATGCATCATAGCATGTGTACGTTGAGATTCTGGCGCGGGCGCTGTAGCCGTTGGACGTGGTCGGTTAGAACTTATTTGAATTGCTATAATGCGTACACAGTAACTTCGTTACAATATTACTTCAACCCCTACTTCTTCCTTAGGGTTGCGTGATCAGAGCGCACATCGCGGTCTGCACCAGATCTTTCTGTTCAATAATCGTCGCGGCAAAATCCTTTATGATGTGCCAGCTTTGGGTGTCTTGCAGAAGGGCCTGACCCATTTGTTCACAGGTTACCGGGGGTTCCCGGTCTAAGAGCCGCGCCAGCTCCGCCCTGTTCGCGCTGTTCGCACTGATCTCTCTCGCCTTTTGAACCACTCTCGGAGATCCGGGATAATAGAGCCAAGTCGGCTGCTAGCACTCGCCCTGAGTGTACGAGTGTGAACTTTGCTCTGCGAAAATCGGTGAAAAGTGCGAAAACCTCAGGCTCTAAGCGGTCTGAGCAATCGCACTCGATAACTGCACTAATGAACAGTCCAGCACGCGTATCTTAACACCTCACAGGTACTGTGGAAGACAAAGTTTGCTCTTAGTCTGGTTTTAACAACACTGATGGCGTTGCACAATCTTCGAACGACTACGGTGCAGGCTGAGTTTGTTTACATCTGTCAGCTCGTCTGCACGGCCAGTGCGTGTTTACCAACACTCTCGAGCAGCGCCTATGTTTTGTTTAAGATTGCAGCGCGTGTATATTGACGTGCAACCGTAAACTCAACGGGCATATATATTTATAATATTTGTGCACGGGAGTGTGCGCGTGTATGTGTGTGTAAATATATGTATATATATATATATATATGTGCGTGTATACATACAGCCCCGCGGGCTTATGTGTGCACACGGACGCACGCATATTTAACGTGCACTATGAATGCGTGTATGAATACGCATTGGAGAGCGCACATATATACATAAGACGCATTTCGCACTTGTAGCTGCATACACACTGAGAGTCACCCCCCCGACAACCCCCTCGAAAATACGGAGGCAACAGAAATAAAAAAAGGCCCTAGCAGGCTCCCTTACAGATAAAGAGTTCGAGGCTCTTGTCGCAAAGAATTGGCCGGAATGTACCTTCGCAAAGACAAAGCTCAAGAAGGCAAATTTTCTTAACGACCAGGCCCCGGCCCGAGTAATCTTGCTTTTGCCTACAAAGGAGAAAGATAGTCGGCTAGTGATGGGACTGGCAAACCAGTTCCCAGCGTTTCTGAGCTCCCTGCCTTACCTTAAGGAGGGTCGGCTCGTATCTCTACATAACCAAGACGTCGTAGGGGTAGAGGGCACAGAAGAGGAAGAAGAAACGGTAGCCTCACCTGCACGCACATTATTTGCCCGAATGCTAACAGAGGAAGAAGGGGCCAGCCCATCGCCGCTCACTCTCAAAAGCATAACTTACTCGCTCTGTGACCTTCTTAGAAAAAAGAAGATAACATCGGCCGCGGTGGCTACCACATCAACAGTAGACCTGGACATTTTACGCAAATGACTTGAATCCAGTTTGACCAGATTTCCTGAAATAACCCTAGAACTCTGGATTAAGGGTTAGGGTAGCGCAATAAACCCTGCCAGGAGTAATGAGAACAAGCCAACGTCTAGTTCAATTACTATTAACTTGGGAAGCCGTAGCTATTCTGATGCTGTCCGGGATCTACGCTCTAAGCTCGACCCGGACGCATTAGGAATCCAGGTCAAAAGGGTCTCTAAAACAGCGTCCGGTGAAGTTAAACTACTAGTCAAGGCCTCGACTCCAAACGCTATGGCGAAGTTGGCCGAAGAAATTCAAGACAAGGCCTCCCTTATGGCAACCGTCCAAACATCCCCCGGAACAAAAGCAATAATTATTAGAGATCTCGACGAAACGATAAACGCAGACGACGTACTCAAGGCCCCAACACGTGATGGCACAGAGAAGGAAACGATTGTTCTTAACGCTTTTGAACTGACACGGGACGGCAAGACTTCTTCATCCGTGGTGAGACTCCCACCAGAAGCGGCAGCGCGGCACCAGCGCCGGGGACACCGGGGATCGGCTGGTCTCGCTGCCGTCTGGACGAACTGGTAAATGTATCCCAGTGCTCAAAATGTCTCAGTTTTGAGCACCAAACGCGGGCCTGCACAAACCCACCTCCCACAAGCCCTTTGTGCTACAGATGCGGGAAGGCAGGGCATGTGGCCCGGGACTGTAGGGCTCTGCCGCACTGTTACCACTGCCAGCAAGACGGACACTACGCAACCTCCATGCAATGCCCGGCCTGCAAGCAACGAGTAGAGGCACTCCGGAAAACAACAAAGAACCACCAATATACATCTCCCCAAACGTTTCTACCGAGGTTTTTAAAGAGTTCTTAGAAGAATTGACAACATCGATCATAAAACAAAACCACCGCCAAGTCGTAATTGGGGATGATTTTAACGCAGCTCACCGACAGTGGGGGAGCAACAGGATATCCCCGCGAGGGTCGGCGCTGGTAGACTGGGCATCGGAACACGACCTGCATCTAGTCAACGTTCCAGGCACCACTTTTAGAAGAGGAAACCAAGAATCAACCTTGGACCTTACTTTTTGTTCTGAGACCCTATTCGACGACGTCGAAAACCTCTCGGACTACTTCTACATTACGTTCTGCCTCAAAGTAGCGCCATCTTTTCCTAAAACCCGCAGGATGCGCCTAAGAATAAATTTTGAGACATTACAGCAGGAAATTGAGTCTCGTTGCGCTCGACTGCGTAATGTGGAACCACGCACGGTGTCGACTATGCTAGAGAAGGCTTGTAGAGCAGCAAGCCGGCCCTTGCACCCCGCACTGGCTCGGCGAACCCCCAATTACTGGTGGAATAGGCTAGTAGCCGAGGCACGGAAGAAATGCCATAAAATCAGGCGCATTTGTACTCGCCGGCACGCTCGGCACCAAGCAAACCTTCAAGCGCTATGGGAGAAATACAGAGAAGCTCGTCACGCGCTGGTACGTGAAATCAAAAAGAGTAAGTCTGAGTGCTGGCAAAGACTCCGTAACGATATCCAGAACAACCCCTGGGGGCAAGGTTATAAAATAGCCCGACACAAATTGAAGCACGCACAACCACCACTGCCTCCCGACCTCGCTCAAAAAGTCATCGGCGGGCTGTTTCCCTCGGACCCCCCACCACTGAGGCCAAACTTCGACGCCAAGGTGTTAGACTTCCCCGCCATCACAATGGAGGAAGTGAGAAAAGTCGTCAAGAAAATCCGACCGCGTAAGGCACCGGGAACAGACGGCATTCCAGGAGAAGCCGTTAAAATGCTTATAGAGAATCATCCAACTGTTTTTATGAAAATGGTGGAGGCCATCTTACGATCGGGCACATTCCCCGACGACTGGAAAAAGCCCGACCTTGTCCTGATTCCTAAAACCGCGTCGCTCCAAAAAGATCCCTCTGCTTTTAGGCCTATCAGCATCCTTCCCAGTCTCTCCAAGGCAGTCGAGCATTTTATACATATGCGGCTGACGAAAGAGTTGGACGACAAGAAAGTGATCTCAGCGGACCAACACGGCTTTCGCTCGGGCCACTCAACACATGACGCAGTTCAGAGCCTTTTAACCATAGCCGAAACCCAGAGAGGTACTCGCTCAGAAACGAGATCGCATTGCCTAGCAATTCTACTTGACATCAAGAACGCTTTTAACTCAGTTTCATGAAACTCCATTAATGATGCACTAGCACGGGCTTCTATCTCGCCCTATCTTAGAAGGATTTTAGCATCTTACCTGTCACAACGTACGGTGGTCTATCAAGGCAAGTCATATCCTGTTACCGCAGGGGTCCCTCAAGGCTCCGTGCTGGGCCCAACTTTATGGAACATTGCATACGACGATGTTCTACGTCTGCCTCACCCTCCTAACGTAAATCAATGGCCTATGCGGATGACCTGGCTATCGTGATTACGTCGCGGGATGCCAGGGAGCTGGAGAGAACAGCAATTGGCGCCTTGCAAGACATCTCCATCTGGCTCGCTCCGCACGGACTCCGCCTGGCTCCACACAAAACGTTAGCAATATTTCTAAACGGGCAGATGCGCACTCCCCATCTCAACTTGACCTTAGAGGGACACAACATTGCCCTCTTCATCGAAGCAAAATACTTAGGAGTGCTTCTGGATACCGGCCTGACAGGCACGCCTCATGTGCACTACGCGGCTGCAAAAGCCACCAAAGCTACTACAGAACTTGCAAGATTGCTGCCGCGCACACGGGGTGCTTCCGATGATCGGAGGTGTCTCCTGGCGACGGTAGTAGACAGCATTATGCTTTACGCAGCCCCGCTGAGGCAGTGTACGGCTAAGCGAGTTACGTGCCGACGGCTTTTGGATAAGACGCAGCGGCCGCTGGCCCTCAAGATTGCAAGGGCCAACAAAACTGCGTCTACCGCGGCCATTCAAGTACTCTCCAGGCAGATCACTTGGGATCTCCGGGTTATGGAGAGCGCAGTCCGCCGTGCGGACTCCTCTATCTCTAAAGAAGACGCACGTCGTCAGACACTAGACGCGTGGAACAATAGATGGATGGGGATCCAGGCGGGCCAGCCGGGTTTTTGGACTCGCTCTACAAGCTTTGATGTGATCACAAATATGCCTCTATGTTATGCCACGTACGAGATTCGCTACATCTCTGTTTTAAATAAACCATATGACCGTTCAGACGTAAATCGAGCGTCGACCATAACTCGAGAACGGTGCGTCATAGCACTATTCTGCGAATCTTCCGCTTCCCCTTATATCCCCATTACTATACGGGCGGGATATAAGGGGGGTCCAAACCAAGAGAGGTTGGATTCCCCTGTTGGGGTTTTACGACCGTCCTCAGACCTTTAAACCTGCGGGCCCTTAATAGGCCCATATAGGCGAATAGCAGACACCCGAAAAGACGGAAACGTTCTCGATGGAAATCGAATTCCAACTTTTAGACACGAATCGGCCATATGTCAAAAACGGCGCAGCCGGAAAAGGAAATTTGCCGTAGTAGCAATGATGAAAATAACATTTGCCGTACTAACAATGTTGACGTGAGAGAGCTATCGAAACAATCTCGCCATTAACTTCCATGTTAAGTCTCGCATAGAGAATAGTTTATTTTCGGATCATTATGATTTGAAATAAGAAAAATAGCATAGAGATAACGGACATAAAATATATCACACTGAATTGCCACAAGAAGGTCTAATTTTTTTAATGACGAATGTTAATATTTGCTATATTTGGCTTTTTAATTACTAAACAAATGTTTATCGAGAACGGTTGCACCATTCGGGATGAAACTTAGCCATGCTTATACTGCTTATTAAGTACTTTAGTTTTATATTTATTTTCTAGTTTAGAAAATTTGATGTATATTAATAGTCGTGGAAAACGTCGGCTTTTGATGGTGGGAACGGAACGGTAACCCTTCCCTGTCTAGAGGGCTGTGGTGATTACGTCAACTAGAAGTTCTAGTAGATAAAAAAACGTATTTCACACAGAAAACACTTGATATGTCTAAAGTCTGCTATGCATGTGAACATGGGCGGAGTTCGTGTGTACTGAACATACTAGACTCAGACCGCTAATTTATTTTAGCAGTAAGCGTGATACGGCAGAATACATAAAGGTTATTAAATACTTAATTAAACAACGTAAAGGTTATTAAAGACATTACACCGTCTTCCAAAAATTATAATACTGTCTGAATTACGATTACTAGGTACAATAATTGTCATATTCTAGCTGTTTACGACAGGCGTGGCCACTCAAATGTGGTAAATTATTGGCAAAGCCATGATTGCCTTGAATTCCGCATGTCGTCTGCATGAATCTAAGTCAAGCTACACCCTAGAATTAATTTGTGCTACAAATTAGATTTTGAAACCAGGAATTATGAGATCGATTCTAGCGCGACACATAACATTTTGAAGCGTTTTTGTTCTAATTTATAGATTTGAAGCGTCTTCGTAAACATGTATGGAGATAGCGGTATTTTGCTGTTTATGTGCGAGCGTCTGTTTAACGGGTAATGTTATTTTAGATCGTGAAAAACACTGTTGTTTGCCTCCCACAAGGATTATACTGTTATATATTGCCGGTACGAATATAGTAGGACCCCTGATATAGAAGGGTGACATGTGCATTTATATATACATGTCAAGCAAATAATAAATCAAAATCAGAATTTCATTCGTGCAATTCATGCAAGTGTGCACCTCATCAGGATCCTATGGAACGGAACGGCATGCACTAGTCGTTATGTGTACACAAAATACATTGGGCTCGGCGTCTGGTCTGTCCACTCGTGGATTTCATTTTGTGGGGAATGCGTGCCGTTGCTGCCGGTTCTGCTCGCAGGAATGGGCTATGTTTTACGCGAGAAGCCGCCAGACGCATCGGCGGTCTTTGCATTATCTCCCCCCCAATGGGATGGACTCTAAGGAGTCTCGCGAAGACAGAGTGTGATTATGTATATATATATATATATATATATATATATATATATATATATATATATACATATACAGAAATAAAGTATATACGTATAGACACCACACACACGTATATATATATATATATATATATTGATTGATTTATTGTTCGCTTGGCATGTATACCTAAATACACATGTCACCCTTTTATATCAGGGGCGGTTAGAGCGGCAGCATATATATTATCTACGCATCCATATAATCCATGTCTACTTTAATACCTACTGAGTATTTGCTTTCCATTGTGATAACCTCTCCTTTGTAAAATCGACCAGATCATTCCTAACATTTGGTTCTAGAGCTAGGACCTCCGATAGCTTTATATCTCTGCTCCCCCCTAAGGCTATACATTCTTTAATAATATGTTCGATTGACTCATTCTCCAGCCCACATGCTCGACATTCTGTACTTTGCCCCTCCTTATATTTAGCTCTATGTATCCTTGTATCCAACATCCCTGCCCTGGCATCTGCCAATAGCCCACTCGCACTTGAATTATCGTATACCCATTCTACCTCGCCCCTTTCCCGCTATTCCTTTCCATACATAGTTGCCAAACTTGATTTGGAGCCCATTGCCAATTTCCATTTATCTGTATGTGACTTGTTTACCTTCAATTTCACCATTTTCTCTGATACCCTCGTTCTTGCCCATTGCTGACAATTGTACCCAATCTCCCTAGCTGCAAACTCTACTCTGCGATCACACATCGTTTTAATCCTAAGTGCCGTCTTTACCAGCTGCATCTGTTTAACCCATCTTTTATTTGTGACATTTTCAATCATACTACTAAATCTAAGCTTACTTTGTACTCCCCTTTGTATAAATGTTACAGTCCCCCTTCTATATATATATATATATATATTATTGGGCTATCGATAAAATGGGTTGTTGAATCAGGCCTCAGAGTCACGTTGAATCATGACTAGCCGGCCGATGGCTGACGAAACATAACACCTCTCGACAAGAGCTCAATCTAAACGGCCAGAACGTAGTGCCATCAACATATGCGATACGTGCGCGATGCAAAGCAGGTGAAGAGGTTGTGCGGCAGCTGCCTTACAAGTTTAGCGAGGCGAATTCGATAATCCAATTAATCGTCACCGAGACTCCATTAATTACGGTGCAGACAACGCATTCATTGAATAAGAGAAGAGGAGACAAAACGAACTACAACACTCTGCCCCCACTGGTAGTGCCAACATCGTTGTCCTGTCTGCACACGCAAGGGCAATACGTAAATTATAGACGTCATCTGAACAGATTTTAAAGTATATATACATATATGAGCCGGAGATCTCTTGTAATGTCTTGTAATAATGTAAGAGAATAGAAAAACTGGTTTTCAAACCCGTTAACCAGCGTGGCGCACGCCGCGTCCCGTGAAACCGCGTTGATATACGTGCCTGCTGAAATACTAGTGGCGGCCGTCAAAAGAGACGCCTTTGGTCGTGCCCCTTAGGTCTAAATTATTTATGTAGAATATTGTAGTCATGAATAACCAATGCTACATATATAGTGGTGTTTATACTAATTATTATTTATTAGTGCTAATCGGCTGGTGAGAAATACTTGAAAGGTTTCCGTGGTTACTGAGACCAAAGCATAGTGACGAGTATTTCCAGTGACAAAAAAACGGAGCAAGCCCCTTGTCTCTATGTCAGGAAAGTTGTACACTATACGAAAGCTCTTACAGATAAATCAAAATAAACATTTGCAACGCTGAACATTCATTTTAGAACATGAACCCGTTCTCTTAGAACCCCGCTAAAAAATATGACACTTGTGTTTCAAACGTCGCTTACCAGGCGTCCGAGCCATCTCAGCGTAAACCGAGAACACTCCTGCAGTGCAGGTCAAAAATGTGCCTGCACATGAGACTTCGATTCGATTAATGTCACCCTTCCGTCAAGCGAGACACGTTGTCGCGTCAAAAATATGCCAATACGTACATTGGCGTCTTTTCAAATAAAAGCATTTACTTATCGAGTAGACCTTATTTGTTTGATTACCATTACCTTTACTACCAGCCAAACAGTTGGACGGCGGATTCCATTGTCTTCCAACTTTGTCCTACCTTTAGTTCGTGTAATACATACTTAGTGGCATGAGAAGAGCGATAGGACCGATTTGTATGGACAGCCGAGTTACAAATTCCATTTATTCTTCTACATTTAGTGTCGATAATGCTTAAGTACAAGAATTTGGCTCGGCGTCAAGAGCTCACAAATCCAGTTACAATAATTTTATAAAGTACAGAATATAGACATACAATATACAAAGTTATGATGACACTAAACGGGCCAACTGATGTAGAGACCCAATGTTCCTACAAACAAGACCATGATATGTAGAGCATTCGGTATGACAAAATTTACATCTGCACTCAATATCGGGGTCGTGGAAGCCTTCTGCACTGCATAGGTGGTGGTGGTAGCCGTGTACCGAAAAATGCACTATCACATGGTTTCCACGCGTCGTCAGTCATTGCAGATGTTATGAAGATATCAGGACCTATGTCGGCCAGTTTGTCCTCCTGAAGCTGAATGAACGCCTTGTATGCCTCTGTCTCCTGCAGCCCATACATCTTGCGTATATGTTCTACGAATAGCGAGGGCCCTGTCAGTACATAAACCAGACGGTTGCGAGCGGAGGAGTGCAGGCCCAGAACTCGCTTTAAGAACGCGGGTTTAACTCTTTCCAGCGTTGCGAAGTCGTTTATTTTGAGGTGTCGCCATATCAGCTGCACTCATGGACTGACTGCATGGACAGCCGAGTTGTCAGCTAGTAGGCGCTTCTCTTATATATATATATATATATATATATATATATATGTAGTATCCACCACCCCTAAGACCGGCCGGCGACCGTTACGAGTTCGCCAGGCTGTCGCTCCAACAACACACGTCCTCTGTCTGGCCCGCACCAACCACTACTGATTAATTTATTCTCATGCCTCCATATGATTGATTAATTGACTTATTCGGTTGATAAGTGTGTGTACACATATCACTCTTTTATATCAGGGGCGCATAACGCTGCAGCTAATAATTATCTATGTTGTAGTCCCCCGTTTTTTGCCCTTATGTGTTGAGCACCTTCCATCGGGATAGTCTCTGCTTTGTAATCTCTACCTGTGCCTGTTCTGCATCCTTACCTAATCTTAGCGCTTCCTCTAATTTTAGATCCCGAGTCTCTCCCAATTGTTCACACTCCCTAACCAGATGATCTATCGTTTCTTCTTTTTTTTTATCGCATTTCCGACATATCGTTGTTTCGAATTCCTTGTAGCAATTTCGCTGCACCCTCGTGTCTAACATACCGGCTCTCGCATCCGCTAACGGCCCGCTGCCTATTGTATTATCATATAACCATGCTACTTCACCCCTTTTCGATTTTATATTCCCGTATACTTCCTTTAAACTAGTTTTCTGCATAAGTGCTGTCCGCCACTTCTCTGTGTATGCTGACTTTAACTCACTTTTAATTTGCCCACTGGACATAGCAGTGTCCGTCCATTGTTTACTACTGAGTCATATTTGTCTTGCCGCAAATTCCACCCTCCATATATACTCACAGATTGCCCGCGCATTTAGTGACTTCCCGCGTCTTCGCTAGTAGGGTGGCGGCTTCTTCTATTTGGCGCCATGTGTCTGGCTTGCTTTAGCATTGCCGCTAACCGACGCTGTCTATGCCTGCGCTGCTTAACGAACACTACTATCCTACAGTATATATATATATATATATATATGTCTAATTGCTGTCGATAGAATGAGCAGTAGGATCGCATCTCAGAGTCAGGTCGAATCATGACTAACCGGCCGATGTCTAAATTTTAAACAGTTCGGACTGACCCTCAACCAGGATTTAACGCCTACGGGACTGCTTTTTGCATTGCCTCATAGACGGACGCCCTATAAATACAAATGTGCAACGGTGGGGCTCGAACTCCCCCCGCACCTGTGCGTCTGCTCCGGTCGCGAGACGCAGGCGAATGCATCCACCACGCTACCGGACTCGACAGCCGGCCCATGTCTGAGAAAACAACACCCTCGACAAGAGCTTGTGCCAGCCTCAGTGGCCAGAGCGTAGGGCCATCAACACATGCGATACGTGCAAGATTCCTCTGATGAAGATGGTGCGCCTCGTCGAGTCGTGAAGTGTCAGCAACGCGGCAGCTGCCTTATGAGCTTAGCGAGACGTGTTCGATAATCCAATGAATCGCCACCGAGCCTCTCTTAAACACAGTGCAGAGAGCGCATTCATGTAGTAGCTGTAGCAAGTAGAAGGAGAAGCAAATCAGGCTGAACTATAGTCCCGCTGGTCGCTGGGCTGAGCTGAACATTGTAGTCAAACACGCAAAGCCAGTGCGTAAAATATATATGTGATATGCACAGATCAAGATGTAATATATAATATATAACGCTATTTTGTAAACACTATTTCACTTCAATAAAAAAATACGCGTGATCTTAGCCAGCAAACGTTGCCTAAACCATGACGCTGACGGCAAGGGCTAAATATATAGATTTTTTTAAATGAGGCTAAAAAGACGGCTAATTTTGTATAGACCAAAGTTATGTCGATTTCGATATAAGATCTCATATCATATTATTTTTCTTTAAACATAGCAATATTGTATTATTTTTTAAAGTAGTATTAGGGCCCAATCATTGTGGATTTAACATTATGATCGCGCTGTTCCGCATTCACTGAAAATGCACACTCGATTATTATTTTTTCAATAAATAAACAAACTTTATTGGATGCCCTCTGCTTATTGTCAACTTGGAAGTTCTGATATTTGACCGTGCTGATCATTATTGTTTGGTTGAGCACGCATTGTTCTCTTTGCAAACACTAAATGGTGAACACGGAGTATATTACAATTTTGGTGCACTTACATATGCAATTGCAACTTAATAACGATTATCGTTATGAAGTACCTTAGACGCACACTATTGTAGCAGCATTTGGATGACCCAATATCTAGTTTAAAGAAAACAGGCACCCTCTTTTTTGAGGTTATTACCAGGGAAGGGAAGTTCTTCACAGTAACGTAACGTCAAAACGATCATAGGAATAAAAACAGTTGTACCATGGCCTTTAGATATGACGACGTCTTGCCATACACATGTTTGTCTATCTGCGGCTAGAATCCTTCAGTGTTTGTTTCTTTTTTTTTTTTGCCGCTTAGTCCTGACCTGGCGCCATCAGATAGTCATCCAATTCGCTCGTTTCAATGTTAAAAAAATAGTTTGTAAAAGTAACTTTTCGAAGCCAGGTCTCTGAAATCTTACTTAAGATTTTGAGACTTTAGACCAAACTTTACGAATAAACCCAATATGTTTTAGGAAAGCTAGTAATTGATTAACCCAATATTTGGACAAAAATACTACAACAAAAGTACATTCATCAATATCAATGTTTACCCGCAGAAACATTCTACTTAATAATTTGCGAGTGAATGGTAAACATCATTAGTAACATCTGTGGGCATTGCTGGTAAATGGGAATCTGAGTTAATAGTAGTGAAATAGTATGAAAAAGTTGTTCATGCGCTAGACCGTGTAGAGCTAGCGTCCAGCTGCGCACCGCACCGTCTACACATTATCGCAGGAATCAAACCGATCAAACAAAACTACTCACGTGCAACGGCCTCACTCTAATGGCTACCGCATTCTACATCAGAACCACAACGTTATTAACCGTCAAAACGGTCACGACCAATGACGCTACGTCTTCAACCGACCAATTAAAGGCGGAGGACCGGTTGAACATTTGAGACGCTCGATTCAAGCTAAACTTCTGGTATTCTAGAAGGTGAAGGAAGAGACCGTTGTTTAACCTAGTTAACCTAGTTCCTATACGAAACAAACACAAACCGATTTAACGTTCGACCGATTGTAGAGCGGCGTCTGCAACGAGCGGTGTCTTTTCTACGAGTGTATAGACGCAGGAAATATAGCTCCATTGATCATCTTCTTCTCGACTTCGCTACGCAGCAAACGTGCGTCTGTGGGTTCTCTTTCATCCGAACTCTAGTCTTCTCAAGTTGTAGTTGCCGTTCTACTGAGTTCTATATCCTTGACTGACTCCACGCAACGTCCTCGTTACATTATTTGATTGAAATGTATGGTTGCAATTGTAAATCTAAGATTTGTTTTCCTGTCAAGCTGCATGGGCAGGCGAATAAGGGGTTCATTACACGCATTAACTCTGAATTGCAAATAATCCACGAAATCGTTCCAGCCAATATTATTTTTTGTAATTGATCAAACAAAGCTTGCTTCCCCGCTTTGATGAATGTCTGTGTCGTTACGGTATGCAGCTTATAACAGCTTGTACCAAAAAGTTGTGCAAGCTTTATGATTACAATGTTTTGCCAGCGAAATGTGTCGGTTTCCTAGGAGAAAATGGCCAACATTATTATCGATGACCCCAAAAATTAACATGTTTTACAAACGAAAGGGGCGTCGTTCGGAAGCCAGGTGCTGTAGCAGAAAAATGTTGTTGTCAACACGTTGCTGCCCCCATCAAAAGCGAGACAAATTGCGAGGCCAGAGACGCTTCTCAGCTTTCTAGCTTCGCCTGGGCAACCAAAAGATCGCTCTACAAAACACAACGAGGTGTTTTGGGTTCATCTCTCACCGAGGCATACGGCACATGCCTCATCGGTGTCGGGCGGCGGACAAAGCTCTACAAGCATAACAAATATATGGCCGGGCGAGAACAGTTTTTCAAACAATCCAGGTCGTCTTAACGGGTAATTGCGATTTTCGAGTTCGTATACGCTTGGGAAGGCTCCCAGCCACAGCAACTCCTGTCGTCACAGTCACTAAACTATGAGACGCTTGCGTAACGATATTTGAAATAATGCAATGAAGCAATTTGTAGTTGGCGATCCGGATTATTTGTTAGTGGGTTGGAGCCCTACACTATCGACTTACAGTGATAGGCATATTGTATAGTGGTGTGGACGTGTGCGTACTAAGCTATCCGGTCACTCCTCCACAAGAAAAAAACTTTATTCATCCTGATTGATTAGTTTATTCGCTTGGTTAGTCTGTGTACACATATCACCCTTTTATATCAGGGCCGCATAACGCTGCAGCTAGTAATTAACTATATTGTACTCCTCCGTTTTTTTCCCCTATGTGTTAAGCACCTTCCATCGGAATAGCCTCTGCTTCGTAATCTCTACCGGTGCCTTTTCTGCACCCGTGCCTAATCCTAGCGCCTCCCGTAATTCTAAATCCCTAGTCCCTCCAAATTGCTCATACTCCCTAACCAGGTGATCTACTGTTTCCGCTCTCTTCCCGCATATCCGATAAAACCGTTGTTTCTAATTCTTCGTAGCAGTTTTGCTGCAGCCTCGTGTCTAACATTCCGGCTTTTGCATCCGCTAACAGCCCGCTGCTTTTTGTATCATCCTATAACCATGCTACTACACCCCTTTTCGATTTCTAATTCTCGTATACTTCGTCTAAACAAGTTTTCTGCATAAGTGCTGTTCGCCGCTTCTGTGTATATGCTTTTTTTAACCTACTTTCAATTAGCCCACTAAACATAGCAGTGTCTTACTACTGAGTCCTATCTGTCTTGCCGCAAATCACACCCTCCTGTCCCATTTTGTTTTTACTCCCATTGCCTTTTGTACTTACTGTACCTTTTAACCCAATGTTCATTATTCAATGTACTAATTGTACTACAATACCTCAGCTTACTTTGCACTTCTCTTTCAATAAATTTTGGCATACCGTTTTCTTCTTCAAGTAACTCTCTGCTACAATTGAAACGATATCCCAATGAAAACCTAATTACTTCTCTCTGAATCTCTTCTAATTTCCTCCCTAAACCCAAGCTATGCACTAGAACAGCGTTTCCAAATGTCATCTCTGGCACATACATTGTCTTCCAAATACCCCTTGTAATCAAATATCTAGTGAAACCCAGACCTTTGCACCTTATCGGTTTCCTACCCTGTCTGCTTTCTTTATTTTGAACATGTCTTCTTTTTTTAATAACTCTCTCTTTGTCGCTAGTCTTACTTAAATATTTACATTGATCTAATACCCTATGTCCTTCTCCTGTAACCATAGCCTCCGTTTCAATGTAACTTCCGAAAATACTAAAATAACGCTCTTCTTTTTGTTAAATACCAAATCTGATTTATCTGCTGCCTTACCACAGGCTTCAAGCATTCCTTAAGCTATTGCTGCGTCTCTTCGTAAAATAACATCTTCTGTAACCAACAACAGAGTTTTTCTTATTCTTCGACCTGTCACTCCAACACGATGTTATTTACATTTCTCGCGATGATTTCTATATATATTAGAAAAAGTACTGATGACAAAGGGCATCCCTGTCTTACTTACTTAGCAACAATCAAGTATGCACTCGATTCTCCTACCTTTCGTTTAATCATTACTGTGTTTCTTCTACAAATATTATTTAATATATCTAATAAGCATCCAATTTGCGTCAAACCTTTTTTGACGTAAGTTGAAGGTAACCTTGTCCCTCAGCCTAGATATTTCAAATATTTGATTCAATAAAAAAGTATGGTCGTCTAACCTATATCCCTTCCTAAACTCACATTGCCATTCCCAAAAATATGTTACGTAATTGGTGTAATAGTTATCGATCGTCTACTTCTTAAATCACATCTTCTTTCGGCAGCAAAGATACCTTTTCTTTACGGCGACTTTTCGGTATGCTACTTCCGGCAAAGGTGGAATTAAAAACTTTAGGTAAATAACTTATGTAGTCCCCTCCTAACGCCTTTACGATCTCCATTGTTATTCCGTCTAACCTGCACGCCGTTCTTCTTCTCATTCTTCTAATAACTTGTTCTAGTTCTTCTACCCCTGTAATTATACCTGTATTCATTTTCGATCTTCCTTCACCACCTCAATAGTTATTAAAGAATAGTGCTTTTACCGCCGCATACGTCTCTTCTTTTGCTACACTTGTTCTGCTTTCTTTTGTGCTTAAAATTAGTAATGCTTCTTTGCGCATTGGCTACATATGTCCATAATCGCTTTACCCATTGTCTCCTTGGAGCCCCCAATATGCCCTTAAACTCCTGCTCGTCCGTCGGCTATATTTTCTTGTTTCAAATGATGAACCTTTGCCTGCATATATGTTTGCCAGTATTCCTCTTCCTTAGCCGGATCCCTACCCACTATCTTCCTGTCCTCCTTGCTCTAATTCTTTTTCTCCAATTTTGCCTCCAAATTCTCCCCACCACCCCCTCTCTCACCCTCTTATGCTCTTAGCTAATTTATAACATTAATCATGTTTATCCTGTTATATTGTATGCATTTCATCTTGATCCATCTCTATGGTGTCCCCTAGCAGCTGTTTAATTTAATCTATCTTATGTGCCCAGTTCTGCTTATTGATCAGCTTTTTGTCTACTTTCAACTTTCCCCCCCTTTCCTCGTCTCGTAACTTCCCCCGTTTATTAAAATCCAGTTTACGTTTTTATAAATTAGATGCAGTTCATGGAGCCAACGCACCCGCGTAGAGTTCCACTTACAAACCTGGTAATTGAATTGCTGCGCAAAACAGTGAAGGTCGTGGGCATTCTTCAGTGTAGAGTACATGAAATATTGCATCAACAATTAAGTATGAAAAAATGAGCGCACTGTGGCTACTACACAAACGTAGATAACTTTATAACTTTAAAGAAGAAAGCGCAGGACTTTTAAGCTAATGTGGGGAACCTGGGTTTACCACTTCATTCCAGAATGGAAAGATGCCAACATCTGTTTGGAGATCTCACAAACATCTTTTCAAAACAGATATGAGAGCGACAATGGTGAGTTGCCGAAGATGGGTATTTTTAGCCTAAATGTGCTGAATATATAGCTCGTAGTATAAAGGCTAGTGATGATCGTTTGACTAGATGCATTAAGTTTCAAGGCGACTATATTGAACAAAAAAACGTGCTATTTGCTCTGATAGTGCTTGTATTCTATGCTACGAACTCTTCAATCCACCATACCAGAAGAAAAAACGGTAAACGTGTGGTGGCTATTTGCAAATTCGCTGTGGAATTGATATCTGCCCTGAGGACTGCCAGCGACGTGCTATGCAAAGAAATTGAAACGACGTCAGCCTCAACGATCACAGCGAAAGAGGCTAGCATTGTCTGCTGGCTGGTTACAAAGACGCTGCTAGGCGTATTGATAAACCGCAAGGCCAAATTCTAACTATACGATAGACGGTGGTTAAGGGCTCCAATGACTTTTCGAGATGTTATCGCCTGCCGGTCTGAGCGTGTGGTGACCGGGTACTCGGCAAGTTTGACCGTGTTCTTTAAGAAGAAGCTCCTGCCTCTCTGTTGCGAACAAGCCAGATTATTGGCCAGGACTGAACCAGAATCTAAGGCTGATCTTATTCGCTTGTGACTTAATACTGCGGATGAAACAGAGAAGGCAGTCAATATTGAATCATATCTAGGCATCCCAGTCAAGGCCAAGTGTCATGATCTCACTATTTTGTTACTATTAATTGGAGATCCGGGTGAATCTACCGGATTCTACTATTATTAGCACTCCCAAGCTAGCTGACAAGCTTTTCGCCATTGGTTTCCGTCTTAAATATGCGCGCTCGACCAAGAGGCCCAAGAAGCCTTTTACGAAGAAGAATCGGACTAGCGTCCTCGACTATTGAACTCCTATGGATGTCCTGACAGTTTTACGCCAGAAAGCGGCACAACACCTTCAAGAGTTCGTGGACCTCTTTACATCGCTGTTAGTTCACTCCATTTTTTTCTCTCCTATCGTAGTTCGCTTACATTCCTTTTCAATTCACTTTTCTCTGATTACTTATAACTATTTCAATGACATCGTCAGTTACCGGAGAATATCAGAAGTACATGTTTAAAGCATGAATAAATGACCGCTTATAGAGGAGATGGGTAGGAATCTTTATTAAACACGCCTCTGTGAGACTCTTTTATCGGGCTGTTTTTAGCCCTGGTGGTAACACTTAAGCGTTTCGCATACATATCAAAACCTGTGTTGGGCTTGAAGGATTTTTGATTTTTTTTTTTTTTGTGGAGGAGGTATTAAATGCAGTTACGCACTATCGCTACGAGTCTCTATCTCTAGCAGTGTGGGACTCGACCCCAACGGTTGGATGTTACTCCGTTGAGACCCATACCCACTAAACGCACCTCCCCCCTTAAGCTTCACTCTCTGATAGCCCAGATCTTCATAAAAACAGTACTATTGACTATCAGGAGAAGTGGCGAGCGCCCTTTCAGATCAATTGGCTGGGGTCGCCCAGAGGATCCAGCACTTGTCAAACACCGGCAAGCCCGTTTTCTTCGAGCTGCACTTCTCCATGGATGCTTTCAGGTTGAAGCCGCAGTTGAGCCTGTCTTTTTTTGCACTTTTCATGTTTCTCATGGAGGACTTCTTTTGCCGTCGCTGCTCCCAGTTTCCACATTCGACGAGGTTGGCTCCAGTACGGATCCTTGGGAGACCCCGGCTTTCATGGGTAGATGCTCGGTATTTTTTTTCAACTTTTTTTACAAATGATTTGTTTGTGGTGTCAACGAGAACGTATTAAACGCGCTTTTGACGTTTAAGATAATCACCAGACAATTTCTCTTTTGCAGGCTTGCTTTCGGCACATATTTCTGTGTTTCAGCTATGCTTAGAACACTGTTGATGGCCGAATGTATGGAATATCGAACTCGAAAACCGTGCTGGTGTTCCGACAGCGTTTTTTTGTCTTCTCGTTCTGTTATTAGTGCGTTGATAATGTCCTCAGATGGTTTGAATAAGCAGGATAGCATACATATAGGGCGGTACGTCGAGTGATCTCCTTGTGGTGAACGGGGTTATGGTATAAGAGTTAAACGTGCCGCATTGGCAAGCATAGACTGCTTGTGGGGGGACCGCGTCTGGGCCCGGTGCTTTTCTTGGCTGTATGCGCTCGGCTACGATTTTGATCTTTTGGATTGAGATTGTCTCGGTGGTAAGATCTTGAATTACTCAAAGAGCACTATGAGTTCCTTGTGATGCAGGCCTCAAATCTAAGCTTGATCTGTATCTGTCTTTTTTGAAAGTGTACCTTGGGATGTTCATGAGTTGTGAATCTGTCCGAATTGCTTATTCTAGGAGAATCTTTCAAAAAATAAAAGGGCTGCTTTTCCAAAGTCTGCGACTAACATTAAAATTCCTTTCCAAAATCGTCTTTTGGTGATTGCGGGTCGAGCCCGGTGGCGCGGTGGCATGCGTTTGCGCCTCGCGACCGGAGGAAACACAAATGTGCCCAGGTTCGAGCCCCACCGTTGCACATTTGTATTTATGGGGTCCGTCTATGAAGAAATGCGAAAAGCAGTCTCATGGACGTTAAATCTTGGCTGAGAGTCAGCCCCTAACGGATTTTTTTTGGTGATTGCGTGTGCTCGTGCTAAGTCTAGTTCTTTGAGAAAGTTCTCGTATTAGTTAGTAGTATGGTAAAGTTTAAAGAAATATACACTCAGTAGATTGCGAGGTCGGAAGTGATTATAACAGAGAAATGCATGCCATGCGCCACTGCAATGGAAAGTGGCCCTGTGAGGACCTTGATCAAAAAGAACTTGTTGCCAGCGCGGCGTTCAAGTTGAAAAATCAGTGTCATAGAATGGCGTCCTCAGAGAGCAGTAGCGCTTCTATTTCATTTTCGGCACTGGTTTAGACGCCAGACCATATACTCTAAGAGTCCTGCGGAAGTGTATTTGCAGTGTTAAATGCACTGATACTTTTGATGACTGATAAATTGCAGTGTCAATGTTACTGATATTTGTGTTTGCCGTATCATTAAAGGTTGACCCGTTGTCTGTATACTGGTCGCAGTGTCTGGCCTAATGTCTATCCATGTACACATACATAGCACCTAACACTGACCAAGTAGCCCTTTACAACGTGTCCTTGTCTGTCACCTTTGTGAAGCAGCGAGGATGTGTTGGTCAAGCTGCAGTACAATTTCTAGCCCTGTCATTTAACGAAAATTCAATTACAATGATATAGTGAGCACTGTGGTATCAAGGCCATTTCGTCTATGCGGCACCGGGTCCAACCCAGATGTACATGCCTCGTTCTCAGAGCTTCGTTTTCCTCACTCGACTTTAAAGTCGGCGCGAGTTTTTGAACCCCGTTTTTCTTACTCGTTCCTAGATATGACTCGTCGTGGAACCTTGTTTTCCTTACTCATCCTAAGAGTCGGCTCGTCGTCAGAACCTTATTTTCCTCAGTCGTCCTCCGCTCGTTATCAAAACTTCGTTTTCCTTACTTATCCTTAAAGCCGACTCGTCCTCAGAACCTCGTTTTTCTCATTCGTCCTTAGAGCTGGCTCGTTTTTAGAACCTCGTTTGCCTCACTCGTCCCTAGAGCCGGCTCGTCCTCAGAACCTTGTTTTCCGCACTCGTTCTTACGCCGACTCGTTTACAGGATCTTGCTTTCTTCACTCGTTCTTAGAGCCGGCTCGTCCTTAGAACTTCGTTTAGCTTACTTGTCCTTCGAGTCGGCTCGTCCTTAGAATTTCGATTTCGTCACTCGTTTCAGGAGCCGACTTGTCCTTTGAACCTCATTTTCTATATTCGTTCTTGGAGCCGGCTTATTCTAAGAACCCACTTTTTTCATTCGTTCTTAGAGCCGGCTCGTCCTTAGAAACAAACCTTTTCAATCGTTCTTGGACCCGGCTCGTGTTTACAACCCCATTTTCCTCACTTGTTCTTAGTGCCGGCTCGTATTTAAAACCTCATTTTCTTCACCCGTTCTTAGAGCCGGCACGATCTTAGAATCTCGTTTTTCCCACTTGTTCTTAAAGCCGGTGCGTCTTCTGAACCTCGTTTTTGTCACTCGTCCTTAGGGCCGGTGCGTTTTTGGAACCTCGTTTTCCTTACTCGTCATTGGAGCCGGCTCTTTCCGAGAACCTCGCTTTTTCACAGATCCCTAGAGTCGGTTCGTCCTTAGATTCTCGTCTTCCTCATTCGTTCTCAGAGCCAACTTGTCTTTAAAGCTCGTTTTTTTCACTTATTATGAAAACCGGCTTGTCATTAGAATATATTCCTTAGAACCCCTTTCTTCTCATTCGTTCTTAGAGCTGGCTCGTTCTTAGAATCTCGTTTTCCTCACTCGTTTTTTTAATCGATTTGTCCTTAAAACCTCGTTTTCCTCACTCGTCCTTAGAACCTCGTTTTTTTCACTGGTTCCAAAAGCCGACTCGCCCTAAGGACCTTGTTTTCTTCGCTTATCTCTAGAACCTTGTTTTCTTCACTCGTTCTTAGAACCTCGTGTTCTTTACTCGTCCTTACAACACCATTTTTCTCACTCGTCCCTAAAGCCGGCTGGTCCTTGGAACGCTGTTTTTCTCACTCTTTTTTAAAGCCGATTCGTCTTTAGGACCTTGTTTTTCTCACTCGTCCTTAGAGCCGACTTATCCTTAGAACCTCGCTTTTTTCACTTCCTCAAAGCCGGCTCGTTCTTAGAACTTCGTTTACCTCACTCGTTCTTAGAATCCTGTTATCCTCACTCGTATTTAGTACCGATTCATCCTTAGGATCTCGTTTTCTGAGATTTCTTAAAATCTGCTCGACCTTAGAACCTATTTTTTTCACTCGCCCGCAGAGCTGACTCATCCCTAGAACCTTATTTTCCTTACTCGTTCTTAGAACCTCGTTTTTTCACTGGTTCCTAAAAACCGACTTGTCCTTAGAACGTCTTCCTCACTTGTCCTTAGAACCAGCTCGTTCTTAAAACCAGCTCGTTCTTACAACCAGCTCGTTCTTACACCAGCTCGTTTCTTACCCGGTGTGTGACCGAGCTCGTTCTTACAACCAGCTCGTTCTTACACCAGCTCGTTTCTTACACGGTGTGTGACCGCAGGGAGCTGGACCAAGAGTCTGATACCGGACCTCAGGGTATGACCGCCGACACGGTGAGCTTTCCAGTAGTAAGTATTTTCTTTCGTCCAGTAGGAAACTGGACGACTCAGGTTCTGACCGGACACGGCCAGTTCCAGAGCTACATGTCAAGGATCAAGAAGGCTATCAGCAATATCTGCGTACTGTGCGACTCTGGAGAAACGGACAACGTAGAGCATACTGTTCTGCGATATGATGCTCTCTGGGAAGCACAGGACGCAGCACTAATCGCTGCGAGAGGCCGACCCATCAAGGAGGTGGTCGCCCATATGATGACTTCGGCGGAGGCATGGAGGGAGGTGACGAACTTGTTCGACGTCGTTTTGACACTCAAGACAGCCAAGGAAACGGCCAGGCAGAAGAAGTTTGAGCGGGTTTCTCGGGAGAGTGGTCGAGACGAGGAGCCGAGGAGGGGGGAACGGGTGGGGAGCAGCCAGGCCCTCATGGTTTCGACGCACCCTCACAGGACGGATTACAAAATGGAATCCGCCTATCCAACCGCAGGTAGACATGCGGGATGATAGTCAGGGGTAGAGCTGATTGAAGGAGAACGGCAGAGACGCCTCTCCCACGGCTTCAAAGTAATGCCAAAGTAATACCGAGCCTGAGGAGGTGGGGAGGAATCCGGGTTTAGTGGGTTTGCGAGTCTCACACTAGTCACGCAGACTGCTAGTGGCGCATGTGCATCATGCATTCCCAAAACCTACCAGAAAAAGAACCTCGTTTCTTAGAACCAGCTCGTTTCTTAGAACCAGCTCGTTTCTTAGTACCAGCTCGTTTCTTATAACCAGCTCGTTTCTTACAACCATCTCGTTTCTTAGAACCAGCTCGTTTCTTAGAACCAGCTTGTTTCTTCGAACCAGCTTGTTTCTTCGAACCAGTTCGTTTCTTAGAACCAGCTTGTTTCTTAGAACCAGCTCGTTCTTACAACCAGCTCGTTCTTACAACCAGCTCATTCTTACAACCAGCTCGTTCTTACAACCAGCTCGTTTCCTTAAATCAGCTCGGTTCTTAAAACCAGCTCGTTCTTACAACCAGCTCGTTCCTTAGAACCAGCTCGTTTCTTAGAACCAGCTTGTTTCTTAGAACCAGCTCGTTTCTTAGAACCAGCTCGTTTCTTAAAACCAGCTCGTTCCTTAGAACCAGCTCGTTTCTTAGAACCAGCTCGTCTCTTAGAACCAGCTCGTCTTTTAGAACCAGCTCGTTTCTTAGAACCAGCTCGTCTCTTAGAACCAGCTAGTTTCTTAGAACTAGCTCGTTTCTTACAACCTGCTCGTTTCTTAGAACCAGCTCGTTTCTTAGAACCAGCTCGTTTCTTAGAACCAGCTCGTTTCTTAGAACCAGCTCGTCCCTTAGAACCAGCTCGTCTCTTAGAACCAGCTCGTTTCTTAGAACTAGCTCGTTTCTTACAACCAGCTCGTTTCTTAGAACCAGTTCGTTTCTTAGAACCAGCTCGTTCTTACAACCAGCTCGTTTCTTAGAACCAGCTCGTTCTTACAACCAGCTCGTTCTTACAACCAGCTCGTTTCTTACAACCATCTCGTTTCTTAGAACCAGCTCGTTTCTTAGAACGAGCTCGTTCTTAATACCGGCTCATTCTTAAAACCATGTTTTCCTTATTTGTCCTTACAACCAGCTCGTTGTTAGAACCAGCTTGCCCTTACAACCAGCTCTTCCTCAGAACCAGCTCGTTTTTAGAACCGACTCGTCCTTAGAGCCGCGTTTTCCTCATTTGTCTTTAGAACCAGCTCAATCTCGCAACCAACTCGTTTATAGAACCAATTCGTCCTTAAAACCAGCTCGTCCTTAAAACCAGCTCGTCCTTAAAACCAGCTCGTTCTTAGAACCGGCTCGTTCTTAAAACCGGCTCGTTTTTTAAACCGCGTTTTCCTCACTTGTCATTACAACCAGTTTGTTCTTAGAACCAGCTTGTTCTTAGAACCGCGTTTTCCTCACTTCTCCTTAGAACCAACTCGTTCTTAACACCGGCTCGTCTATAGAACCACGTTTTCCTCACTTGTCCTCAGAACCAGCTTGTTCTTAGAACCAGCTCGTTCTTATTATACAATAGGCTTGTTTATAGAACTGTGTTTTCCTCACTTGTCCTAAGAACCAGCTTCTTCTTATAACCAGCTCGTTCTTAAAACCGGCTTCTTCTTAATCCGCGCTTTCAGATTTTTTTATCACTTGTTTTTAGAACCAGCTCGTTCTAAAAACCGGCTCGTTCTTAAAACCGCGTGTTCCCCACTTGTTCTTAGAACCAGTTTGTTCTTACAACCGGCTCGTCCCTCGAACCGTGTTTTCCTTACTTGTATTTACAACCGGCTTGTTATTAGAACCTCGTTTCCTTCACTCGTTTTTAGAGCTTCAGTTTCTTCACTTATCCTTAGAGCCGGCTTGTCTTTAGAACCTACTTTTCTTTACTCGTCTTTAGAGCCGGCTTGTCCTTAGAACCTCATTTTCCTCAAGCCTTACGGCCGGTTTGTATATAGAGCCTCGTTTTCTTCACTTGTCCTTAAGGCCGGCTTAATTTTAGAACCTCGTTTTCCTTACTTGTCATTAGAGTCGGCATGTCCTTAGAACCTCCTTTTCCTTACTCGTCTTTAATACTCTCTCGTCTTTAGAACCCCGCTTTCCTCACTTGTGCATAGGGCCGGCTCGTCCTTAGAACCTTGTTTTTCTCACTCATCTTTAGAGCCGGCTCGTTTTTAAAACCTTGTTGCCTCACTTTCCTTAGAGCCGGCTTGTTTTTAAAACCCCGTTGCTTCATTTTACTTAGAGCCGGCTCGTCCTTAAAACCTCGTTTTCCTCACTCGTCCTTAGAGCCGGCTCGTCCTTAGATCCTTGTTTTCCTGACTCGTTCTTAGAACCTTGTTTTTCTCACTTGTCCAAAGAACCGGTTCGTCTATGAAACCTTGTTTTCTTCTCCCGTCTTCAATTCCGCCGTGTCCTTACACCGGCTATAAAACTTCGATTTTCTCACTCGTTCTTAGAGTCGAATCGTCCTTAGGGCTTCGCGTTTCTCACTCGTTTCTCAGAACCAGTTCGTTCTGAGAACCAGCTCGTTTCTTAGAATTAGTTCGTTTCTTAAAACCAGCTCGTTTCTTAAAACCAGTTCGTTTCTTAGAACCAACTCCTTTCTTAGAACCAGCTCGTTTCTTAAAACCAGCACGTTTCTTAGAACCAGCTTGTTTCTTAGAACCGGCTCGTTCTTAGAACCGGCTCGTTCTTAGAACCGGCTCGTTCTTACAACCGTCTCGTTCTTAGAACCAGCTCGTTTCTAAGAACAAGTTTGTTTCTTAGAACCAGCTCGTTCTTACAACCAGCACGTTTCTTAGAACCAGCTCGTTTCTTAGAACCAGCTTGTTTCTTCGAACCAGCTCGTTCTCAAAAACCAGCTCGTTCTTAAAACCAGCTCGTTCTTAGAACCAGCTCGTTTCTTAGAACCACCTCGTTTCTTAGAACCAGCTCGTTCGTAGAACCAGCTCGATCGTAGAAACAGCTCGTTTCTTAGAACCAGCTCGTTTCTTAGAACCAGCTCGTTTCTTAGAACCAGCACGTTTCTTAGAACCGGCTCGTTCTTAGAACCAGCTCGTTTTTTAGAACCAGCTTGTTTCTTAGAACCGGCTCGTTCTTAGAGCCAGCACGTCTCTTAGAACCAGCTTGTTTCTTAGAACCAGCTTGTTTCTTAGAACCGGCTCGTTCTTACAACCAGCTCGTTTCTTAGAACCAGTTTGTTCTTAAAACCGGTTCGCCTTTAGAACCGCGCTTTACTTGCTTGTCCTTAGAACCAGCTCGTTCTTAAAATCTGCTCGTTCTTATACCCAGCTTGTTCTTATAACCGACTCGTCCTTAAAACCAGCGTTTTTATAGAACCGGCTCGTCCTTAGAGCCGCGTTTTCCTCTTTTGTCCTTAAAAGCAGCTCGTTCTTTGAATCGGCTCGCTCTTACACCAGTTCGTTCTTAAAACCAGTTTGTTCTTAGAACCAGCTCGTTTTTAAAACCAGCTCGTTCTTAACCAGCGTTTTCCTCACTTGTTCTTAGAACCAGCTCGTTCTTAGAACCAGCTCGTTCTTAAAACCAACCCGTTCTTAGAATTAACTCGTTCTTAAAACCAGCTCTTCCCTAGATGCAGCTCGTCATTAGAACCGTGTTTGCCTTAGAACCATCTCGTTCTTACAATTGGCCCATCCTCACAACCGCGTTTTTCTCACTTGACCTTAGAACCAGCTTGTTCTTATAACCAACTCGTTCTTGAAACCGACTCGTTCATAATCCGCGTTTTTCTCACTTGTTTTTAGAACCAGTTGGTTCTTAGAACTGGCCCATGCTTACAACCGGCTCGTTTTTGGAACTAGCTCGTCCTTAGAACCGCGTGTTTTCCACTTGGCCTTAGAACCAGCTTGTTTATAGGACCGGCTCGTCCTTAGAACCGCGTGTTGCTTACGTGTCCTTAGAACTGGCTCGTCCTTAGAACCGTGTTTCTCTTAGAACTAGCTTGTTCTTCGAACCAGCTCGTTCTTCGAACCAGCTTGTTCTTCAAATCAGCTCGTTCTTCGAACCGGCTCGTCCTTAGAATCAGCTCGTTCTTAAAACCGGCTCGTCCTTATATGCGCGTTTTTCTACTTGTCCACAGAACCAGCTCGTTCTTAAAACCAGCTTTTTCTTAAAACGAACTCGTTTTTAGAACTTACTCGTTCTTAGAACCGGCTCGTCCTTTGAACCAGCTCGTTTTTTTAGAATCAGCTCGTTTCTTAGAACCAGCTCGTTTCTCAGAACCAGCTTGTTTTTTAGAACCGGCTCGTTCATAAAACCAGCTCGTTTCTTAAAACCAGCTCGTTTCTTAAAACCAGCTCGTTTCTTAGAACCAGCTCGTTTCTTAGAACCAGCTCGTTTCTTAGAACCAGCTCGCTTCTCAGAACCAGCTCGCTTCTTAGAACCAGCTCGTTTCTTAGAACCAGCTTGTTTCTTAGAACCAGCTCGTTTCTTAGAACCAGCTCGTTTCTCAGAACCAGCAAGTTTCTTAAAACCGGCTCGTTCTTAGAACCAGCTCGTTTCTGAGAACCAGCTTGTTTCTTAGAATTGGCTCGTTCTTAGAACTTGCACGTTTCTTAGAACCAGCTCGTTTCATAGAACCGGCTCGTTTCTTAGAACCGGCTCGTTTCTTAGAACCGGCTCATTCTCAGAACCGACTCGTTCTTACAACCAGCTGTTTCTTAGAACCAGTTTGTTCTTAAAACCGGCTCGCCTTTAGAACCGCGCTTTACTCACTTGTCCTAAGAACCAGCTCGTTCCTTGAACCAGCTTGTTCTTAGAATCAGCTCGTTGTTATAACCAGCTCGTTGTTATAACCAGCTCGTTGTTGTAACCAGCACGTTTATTAGAACCGGCTCGTTCTTAGAACCAGCTCGTTTCTCAGAACCAGCTTGTTTCTTAGAATTGGCTTGTTCTTAGAACCTGCACGTTTCTTAGAACTAGCTCGTTTCATAGAACCAGCTCGTTTCATAAAACCAGCTCGTTTCATAGAACCGGCTCGTTTCTTAGAACCGGCTCGTTCTTAAAACCGACTCGTTCTTAAAACCAGCTCGTTTCTTAGAACCAGTTTGTTCTTAAAACCGGCTTGCCTTTAGAACCGCGCTTTACTCACTTGTCCTTAGAACCAGCTCGTTCTTTGAACCAGCTTGTTCTTAGAATCAGCTCGTTGTTATAACTAGCTCGTTCTTATAACCAGCTCGTTCTTATAACCGACTCGTCCTTAAAACCAGCGTTTTTTTATAGAACCGGCTCGTCCTTAAAACCAGCCTTTTTTTATAGAACCGGATCGTCCTTAAAACCAGCGTTTTTTTTTATAGAACCGACTCGTCCTTACAACCAGCGTTTTTTTTTATAGAACCGGCCCGTCCTTACCACCATCGTTTTTTTTATAGAACCGGCTCGACCTTAGAGCCGCGTTCCTCACTTGTCCTTAGAACCAGCTCACTTCTTAGAACCAGCTCGTTTCTTAGAACCAGCTCGTTTCATAGAACCGGCTCGTTCTTAGAACCAGCTCGTTTCTCAGAACCAGCTTGTTTCTTAGAACCGGCTCGTTCTTAGAACTAGCACGTTTCTTAGAACCAGCTCGTTTCATAGAACCAGCTAGTGTTTTAGAACCGGCTCGTTCTTGGAACCAGCTCGTTTTTTATAACCAGTTTGTTCTTAAAACCGGCTCGCCTTTAGAACCGCGCTTTACGCACTTGTCCTTAAAACCAGCTCGTTCTTAGAACCAGCTTGTTCTTAGAACCAGCTCGTTCTTAGAATTAGCTCGTTCTCATAACCAGCTCGTTTTTATAACCGGCTCGTCCTTAAAACCAGCGTTTTTTAGAAAACCGGCTTTTTCTTTAAACCAGCGTTTTTATAGAACCGGCTCCTCCTTAAAACCAGCGTTTTTTATAGAACCGGCTCGTCCTTAATGCCGCGTTCCTCACTTGTCCTAAGAAACAGCTCGTTCTTAGAATCAGCTCGCTCTTACACCAGTTCGTTCTTAAAACCAGTTTGTTCTTAAAACCAGCTCGTTCCTAAAATCAGCTCGTTCTTAAAACCAGCTCGTTCTTGGAGCCAACCCGTTCTCAGAACCGGCTTGTCTTTAGAACCGCGTTTTCCTTACTTGTCATTAGATTCAGCTCATTCTTAAAACCGGCTTGTTTTTAGAACCGCGTTTTCCTCACTTGTTCTTAAAACCAGCTCGTTCTTAAAACCAACCCGTTCTGAGAATTAGCTCGTTCTTAAAACCAGCTCGTTTCTTTAACCAGCTCTTTCTTAGAACCAGCTCGTTCTTAGAACCAGTTCGTTTCTTAGAACCAGCTTGTTTCTTAGAACCGGCTCGTTCTTAGAACCAGCACGTTTCTTAGAACTAGCACATTTCTTAGAACCAGCTCGTTTCATAGAACCAGATCGTTTCAAGAACCAGCTTGTTTCTTAGAACCGGCTTGTTTCTTAGAAGCGGCTCGTTCTTACACCCGTTCGTTTTTTAAAACCAGTTTGTTCTTAAAACCGGCTCGCCTTTAGAACCGCGCTTTACTCACTTGTCCTTAGAACCAGCTCGTTCTTAGAATCAGCTCGCTCTTACACCAGTTCGGTTTTAAAACCAGTTTGTTCGTAGAACCAGCTCGTTTTCAAAACCAGCTCGTTCTTAAAACCAGCTCGTTGTTAACACCAACTCGTTCTTAAAACCAGCTCGTTCTTAGAACCAACCCGTTCTCAGAACCGGCTCGTCTTTAGAATTGCGTTTTCCTCACTTGTCATTAGAATCAGCTCGTTCTTAAAACCGGCTCATTTTTAGAACCGCGTTTTCCTCACTTGTTCTTAGAATCAGCTCGTTCTTAGAACCAACCCGTTCTCAGAACCGGCTCGTCTTTAGAACTGCGTTTTCCTCACTTGTCATTAGAATCAGCTCGTTCTTACACCCGGCTCGTTTTTGAAACCGCGTTTTTCTCACTTGTTCTTAGAACCAGCTCGTTCTTAAAACCAACCCGTTCTTAGAATTAGTTTGTTCTTAAAACCAGCTCTTCCTTAGAATCAGCTCGTTCTTAGAACCAGTTCGTTTCTTAGAACCAGCTCGTTTCATAGAACCAGCTCGTTTCTTAGAACCGGCTCGTTTTTTAAAACTGGCTCGTTCTTAGAACCAGCTCGTTTCTTAGAACCAGTTTGTTCTTAAAACCGGTCGCCTTTAGAACCGCGCTTTACTCACTTGTCCTTAGAACCAGCTCGTTCTTATAACCGGCTCGTCCTTAAAACCGGCTCTTTCTTACAACCAGCGTTTTTTTTTTATAGAACCGGCTCGTCTTTAGAGCCGCGTTTTTCTCACTTGTCCTTAAAAGCAGCTCGTTCTTAGAATCAGCTCGCTCTTACACCAGTTCGTTCTTAAAACCAGTTTGTTCTTAGAACCAGCTCGTTCTTAAAACTAGCTCGTTCTTAAAACCAACTCGTTCTCAGAACCGGCTCGTCTTTAGAACCGCGTTTTCCCCACTTGTCATTAGAATCAGCTCGTTTTTAAAACCGGCTTGTTTTTAGAACCAGCTCGTTCTTAGAACCAACTCGTTCTTAGAATTAGCTCGTTCTTAAAACCAGCTCTTCCTTACACCAGCTCGTTTTTAGAACTGGCTCGTCATTAGAGCCGTGTTTGCCTTAGAGCCAGCTCGTTCTTACATCAGCTTGTTCTTAGAATCAGCTTGTTCTTAGAATTGGGTCATCCTCACAACCGCGTCTTCCTCACTTGACCTTAGAACCAACTCGTTCTTGAAACCGACTCGTTCTTGATCCGCGTTTTTCTCACTTGTTTTTAGAACCAGCTGGTTCTTAGAATTGGCTCATGCTTAGAACCGGCTCGTTTTTGGAAATATGCTCGTCCTTAGAACCGGTTCGTCCTTATAACCACGTTTTCCTACTTGTCCTCTGAACCAGCTCGTTCTCATAACCAGCTCCTTCTTAAAACCAACTCGTTTTTAGAACTAACTCGTTTTTAGAACCGGCTCGTCCTTAAAACCAGCTTTTTTATAGAACCGGTTCGTTCTAAGAGCCGTGCTTTTCTCACTTTTCCTTAGATCCAGCTAGTTTTTAAAACCGGCTCATTCTTAGAACTATGTTTTCCTCATCTGTATTTAAAACCAGCTCGTTGTTAAAACCAGCTCGTCTTTACAACCAGCTCTTCCTCAGAACCAGCTCGTTTTTAGAACCGACTCGTCCTTAAAGCCGCGTTTTCCTCACTCGTCCTTAGAACCAGCTCAATCTCACAACCAACTCGTTTATACAACCAATTCGTTCTTAAAACCAGCTCGTCCTTAAAATCAGCTCGTTCTTAAAACCGGCTTGTTCTTAAAACCGGCTCGTCCTTAAAACCGCGTTTTCCTCACTTGTCCTTACAACCAGTTCGTTCTTAGAACTAGCTTGTCCTTAGAACCGCGTTTTTCTCACTTGTCCTTAGAACCAACTCGTTCTTAACACCGGCTCGTCTATAGAACCACGTTTTCCTCACTTGTCCTCAGGATGAATATTATGATTAGACAGAATTTTTTAATAAAGCGCCCCGAACGAAGCTTGTTCTTAGAACCATCTCGCTCTTATTATACAATAGGCTCGTCTATACACCTGCGTTTTCCTCACTTGTCCTTAGAACCAGCTTGTTCTTATAACCAGCTCGTTCTTAAAACCGGCTCCTTCCTTATCCGCGCTTTCGGATTTCTTTATCACTTGTTTTTAAAACCAGCTGGTTCTTAGAACCGGCTCGTGCTTAGAACCGCGTGTTCCCCACTTGTCTTTAGAACCGCGTGTTCCCCACTTGTCTTTAGAACCGCGTGTTCCCCACTTTTCCTTTGAACCAGTTTGTTCTTAGAACCAGCTCGTTCTTAAAACCGCGTGTTCCCCACTTGTTCTTAGAACCAGTTCGTTCTTACAACCGGCTGGTCCCTCGAACCGTGTTTTCCTTACTGGTATTTACAACCGGCTTGTTCTTAGAACCTCGTTTCCCTTACTTGTCCTTAAAGCTTTGTTTTCTTCACTTATCCTTAGAGCCGGCTCGTCCTTAGAACCTACTTTTCTTTACTCGTCTTTAGAGCCGGTTGTCCTTAGAACCTCATTTTCCTCAAGCCTTATAGCCGGTTTGTTTATAACATAACATAACATCACTTATATTTCACATAAAAGTGTTGGTATCAATATACATACTTCTGTAAGACAATCGTGACTAATCACCAAACAGGCGAGCGCTATTTGGATTATCATGGGCCCATTTGGCCATACGCCAAGCAAACAGTCCGTTCACGAATTCACCGCGGGTCACGGCTTTTGAGGTGATTGATCGTTGACTCCTTAGGTTATTGGAGCGTACATCAAACAAGTGTCCTAACAAGTCACATTTTCGTAATTGATGTAGAACAGATATGTTGCACTGCATGAAAAGTGAGTCAATACTTGGAACAACGTCATCTAACACGCTGTGGGGGCACCTGATTCGCAGGCGTCTTAGAAACATGTTTTGGACGCCATCCACCAACTTCCTATATTTGGACAGATAAAGCTTCCAGACAGGGGAGCAATATGTGAGCTTAGGAAGAACAAGAGATTTGTAAAGACAAATGTACACATGTGGAGTCGCTAAAATAAAACAGCGGAAGATAGTATTTATTGTGCGCAGAGATTTCTTCACAAACTTGGGAATGTGAAGGCTAAAGTTAAGATCAGGCGTAATATATATGCCTAAGTCCCGTGTATAAGAGAGGGTCGGTAAAATGCAGTTGTCAATTTTGTAGTCAAATTCAAGTGCACCATTTTTCAGTACAATGCATTTAGAGGGTGAGAGAATCATGTTGTTTTCAGAACACCATCGTGCAATGCTGTCGACTGCAGTCTGCGGAACGTCGTTATAGAACCTCGTTTTTTTCACTTGTCCTTAAGGCCGGCTTAATTTTAGAACCTCGTTTTCCTTACTTGTCATTAGAGTCGGCATGTCCTTAGAACCTCCTTTTCCTTACTCGTCTTTAATACTATCTCGTTTTTAGAACCCCGCTTTTCTCACTCGTGCATAGGGCCGGCTCGCCCTTAGAACCTTGTTTTTCTCACTCATCTTTAGAGTCGGCTTGTTTTTAAAACCTCGTTGCCTCATTCTCCTTAGAGCCGGCTCGTCCTTAAAACCTAGTTTTCCTCACTCGTCCTTAGAGACGTCTCGTCCTTAGATTCTTGTTCCTGACTCGTTCTTAGAACCTTAAGGCCGATTTTTTTTTCTCACTTGTCCAAAGAACCGGTTCGCCTATGAAACCTTGTTTTCTTCTCCCGTCAATTCCACCGTGTCCTTACACCGGCTCGTCTTTAGAACTTCGTTTTTCTCATTCGTTCTTAGAGCCGAATCGTCCTTAGGACCTCGCGTTTCTCACTCGTCCTGAGCGCCGTCTTGACCTTAGAACCTCGTTTTTCTCACTCGAGTAGAGCCGGCTCATCTTTAGAACATCGTTTTTCTTACTCGTCCTTAGATCCTCGTTTTCCTCACCCTCCCTTACACCGGCTCGTCCTTAGATCCCGTTACATTCACTGGTCCACAGAGTTCTATAACCTTAAGAACCTTGTTTTTTTTTATTCATCCTTAGAACCGGCTCATCCTCAGAACCCCATTTTCCTCACTCGTCCTTAGTGCCGACTCGTTTTTAGAAACTTGTTTTCCTCACTCATCTATAAAGCCAGCCCGTCCTTAGAACCTCGTTTTCCTGACTCGTCCTTAGAGTTCGTTTTCCGCACTCGTCCTAAGAACCGGCTCGTCCTTAAAAGAGGGCGTGTCCTTAAAACCTTGTTTTCCTTACTCGTCCTTAGAGCCGGGTCGTCCTTTAAATCTCGTTCTCTCCTCTTGTTCTTAGAGCTGGTTTGTCCTTAAAACCTCGTTTGCCTCATTTGTCTTTAGAACCGGCTTGTCTTAAAAACACTCGTCATTAGAACATCTCTATAGAACATCGTTTTCCTCATTTGTCCTTCAAGCCGGCCTTAGTAATTCGTTTTTCTCACTCATTCTTTGAGCCGGCTCGTCCTTAGAACCTTGTTTTCCTCACTCGTTCTTAAAGTCGACTCGTTCTTAAAACCATGTTTCCATTACAACTTTTTAAAACCTCGTTTCCCCTACTCGTATTTAGAACCTCGTTTCCCTTACTCGTATTTAGAACCTCGTTTTTCTTACTTGTATTTAGAACCTCGATTTCCTCTCTCATCCTTAGAGTAGGCTCGTTCTTAGAACCTTGTTTTCCTCACTCGTACTTAAGGCCACCTCGCCCTTAGAACTTCAATTTTCTCGCTTGCTCTTAGAGTCGGCTCGTGTTTAGAGCATCGCGTTTATCACTCGTACTCAGAGCTGGCTTGTCCTTACAACCTCATTTTATTCAATCGTCGTTAGAACCGAATCGTCCCTAGAACATCGTTTGCGTCACTCGTCCTTTAAACCATGCTTTTCTCACTCTAATAGGGGATAAGAAATCGTCCTTTCTTTCCCTGCAAGTTTGTGGTACAGCGAAAATTATATTGCACACACAACTTGTCTAAATTACAGCTTTATCGTTCATGTGCAGCCGCGAGTTCAATCTACCCCTAAAACTGGCAAGGTTCTTATCGCAATACAGGAAAATATTCTGTTTTCTGCGCCTATGTGAACAATCGTAAAGGCTCACTAAAAAGAAAAATGATGCTGTCATAACGCGGCTAAAAAGAACAGCAGGCAAGCGGAACAAAAGTTGGGCTGAAGACAACGAGAAGATGCTAGCCAAAATTCTTAGAGTGCAAGATATAAGTTTAATACGTATATCTTCCAACTGATGCCTAATGCGCGGTAGCACAAACACAAAAAGATAGATAATAGGCCATTTAAAAGCGGAAATGATACGAGTATAATGACAGATCGGCTTATCTAAAGCAAGGTGATTTTTTGATACGATCTACTTCGATATGTATATATATATATATATATATATATATATGTATATATATATATATATATATATATATATATATATATATATATATACATATCAAAGTAGATCGTATATATAGATATATATATATATATATACATATCGCTTCGTACCGACTACCGAAGATAAACGAATGCACAGAGAGGCGCAGAAAGAAGCGGCCGCTATGCGAGGAAAGAACAATGCAAAAACGGATAGTTTGATACCCGGCCAATTGTCGGTAATTTCAGGCGCACGACTTCACTTTGGGGGTCTGCCGAACCGATGACAGCAGTTCATTTTTCGCTTACATCCATATTGTACAGGCGAGTGAAATTACATACGAATATATTAGTACTATCATTACTATTGTTATTACTTGATTACCCAAACGTGTTCCAATGCGCACTTATAGTTTCCCCTAGCCCGCGTTGCGTTCCCCCGAAATGATACACACCGCATGCGTTAGCTAGACAGTCTATCGTAGAGAGGGTGCCATGGAACTCGGTGGTGTGCCGAGAAGAAAAGGGAGAACAAGACACCCAGCCTCGTCATGTACGTTCGGCACAACGTACGCCCGGCGCGGAGAATACGCAACTGTAGGACGACGGTGACTTCATCTGCCGCCATCACCACCACCTGGGGCAGAAAACGCGTTAGTGAAGATCGAGGACTCTGATCGGGCAGGCAAGCAGACAGACAGACAGATACGGAGAACATCTAAAATGACGTTTATAAAGACTATATCAGTTTCCTCTATTGCGGGGACGGGGCTTGACACAGACGCCTCGATGGATGAATGCACTTGTCGATGGCGATGGGCCTTTTGCGCTACTTGCACTCTTGCTCTATGGTGACGAACGCGAACACCTTCGGGGTGCACACGAACGATCGTCGTGCCGGCGCCGTTCATCAATGAAGCCTTAAGGGAGTGGATTTATGGAAATGCTTGACAAAAGCTTCACCACTGCTGGGTAGCTGCTGATGCTGCAACTGCTGTTGTTGTTACCGTCTATTTAAGGTTGCTGCCAACAGTGGATCCATCATCAACGCTGCTGACGACGACAACAACAACAACAACGGCACCAAACGCCAGTACAATAAGAACAACAACGACCACAACAACATCAACTAGAACAATAACAACAACAAAAACAACAGCAACAACAACAGCAACAAAAATAATAGAATCTGCCGGCTCTAACCAATGGCCGCCTGGGTCTTCACCGCCACATGTACTAGAAGAATGGCCGATGAGGTAGCGAATGTCTGTCCTGGTGCATTATTTGGCCCGACGAATCGGCCTTGCAACCTTAAGTTGTAGGTAGATAGCAGGTCAGCGTGTGTTTGAATCAATGCTAGCAGCTTGTTAACTACGTGCGTTCAGCCATGTCCGTTCATAAGCTTAACATTCTGTAGCGTGTGGAAGAATGCCAACGAAACGTTGCGTTATCGTTGACGCCGTCTTTGTCGCAACAACTACAATGAGCATATCAGCAATGGCCACGACCGATTGCTGTTGTTGTTGTTGTTTTATTATTGCTTTTGCTCTTATTGGTGTTGTCGTTGTTGCTGCTTCTGCTATTGTTGTTGTTAATGCTGTTTTTACTAAAACAAGTAAAAACGCGCCGAGAGAAACTTACAAAGGAAAGACGCGGAAAATGTCGGTTGACGCCAGCGCCAATGACGGCGGCAACAAGTTATTTAACGTTGTTGCTGTTACTGTTGATGCTTTGCTGCTCTTTGCTGGTGCTGAATCAGTTGCTCTAGCTGTTGTTGCTTTAAGTATCGTCATTTGCGTGTATCAAAAATGCAGCTAACGTTGAATAAAGTCGCTTCCCCAGCGCTTCCCCGTGCTCGCCTTTTTCCTTGCGCCGCTAGTCCGTCCGATCAGCTTGGGAAAATTCGCTCGCATCGCATATTCCCGATCAACTGGTCAGACGTTTGAAAAGATCGTTGGCTAGTCGCACGTTCACTCTTTGATTGCTCTCTCTTTCCCTTCTTCCACTCCTATCTCTTTCAGTCGACCAATCGAGTCATTAACAGGTAAGTCGAGCGACAAAGCTCTCCCTACTCTGTTGACATGCCGGCATATCCTCTAACGAAATAGATCATCAGCGTCAAAGTTGTTCGGAGCCGTCGTCTTCGTAACGTAGCCAATATGTTGAACGGGATAAATCAACGAGAAACAGAAAGAAGACGACAAAGAAAGAACAAAAACATACCGCGGTCCGTCCGCAGTTCGCCGATGCTGCAATCAATGATGACTCGATAGCAGCAGCAGCAGCAGTCCTCACGTCCTCGTCAGCACGTCATTTACGATCACGCAGTCTTCATTTCTTCTTCTCTACTTCACCTCATTTTTTGTTATTATGATTTTCTACTGCATGTTGCTGCGGCTGCCACCTTTGCCGCCTGTGTCGTCGATTACCTGAATTGCTTTCACCTTTATTGTCGTACCAGTAGAAACCAGTGGTCACGATCGGCCAAAGCCAGGATCTATACTCATTGCGAAAACCGCGACCCGCGACTGCTCGATCGACACAGTGAACTCCCACACAGTGGGAGCACATCTGATGATTCAACGGTAGGCCAACGTCCAGGGAATGACCTCTCCCCACAGTACATACATTGCTCAGTACTGAGCGACAATGTCGCTTCGCGTCGCGTCGTCGTCGTCGAATATCGTCTGCATTTTACGTAGTCACTTGCGATTGGCCATGTGGGCTAATAAACGCACATGCGCACGGAGAAGTGAAGACAAATCTAGGTTCAATATGGACCACGGCATTATACGTATATATATATATATATATATATATATATATATATATAATTGTCTAATGCGAAATACTCGTACCCAATATATGTCTATATATATATATATATATATATATATATTGTACGCGTATTTTGTATTAGATAATGTTAGAAAGTATAACACGTATATATATATATATATATATATATATATATATTGTACAAGTATTTTGTATTAGATAATGTTAGAAAGTATAAAACGTATATATATATATATATATATATATATATATTGTACGGGTATTCTGTATTAGATCATTTTAGAAAGTATAAAACGTATATACGAGGTGTGTTCAAAAAGTATCGCGGGGGGAAAAATTTTCGCGGGTTACGTATATTAGAATTTTGATTTTTTTGTGGCGTTATGTTGTTACTCATGTCTCTCACTTATGTCGACAAGCTCGGCCATTTTGAATGTTCACTTAATTGTTGACAGCTGCTTTGCTTGCACGTGTTTTGGATCGTCTTCGATTTTTACCTATTCAAAAAAATGGATCAAAGAACCTGTATCAAATTTTGTGTGAAAAACGAAATTAAGTGCGCGGATGCATTCCGAATGTTGACTGTGGCATACGGAGAAGCTACCTTGGACCGAAGCAACGTTTATCGGTGGTACAAAATGTTCTCAGAAGGCCGAGAAGATGTGAACGACGAAGAGCGTGCCGGACGCCCGAGCACTTCAACAACAGACGAAAAAATTAATGAAGTGGAGAAAATGGTATTGGCCAATCGTCGAATCACCGTTAGAGAAGTTGCTGAGGACCTAAACATATCGATTGGCTCGTGCCATTCGATTTTTATCAATGATTTGGGCATGAGACGGGTCGCCGCGAAATTCGTACCAAAATTGCTCAATTGCGACCAAAAACAGCATCGCATGAACATTGCTAATGAGATGTTGGACTCTGTCCGCGACGACCCAAATTTGCTCCAGAGGGTCATAACTGGTGACGAATCGTGGGTTTATGGTTATGACGTGGAAACCAAAGCTCAATCATCTCAATGGAAGCTGCCGCACGAACCAAGACCGAAAAAAGCGCGCCAAGTTCGGTCGAATGTGAAAGTTTTGCTGACAGTTTTCTTCGATTGCAGGGGCGTGGTGCATCATGAGTTCTTGCCACAGGGTAGAACGGTCAATAAGGAATATTACCTGCAAGTTATGCGCAATTTGCGCGAAGCAATCCGCCAGAAACGCCCGGATTTGTGGAAGAACAAAAATTGGCTTTTGCACCACGATAACGCCCCTGCTCACACATCGTTGCTTGTGCGCGAGTTTTTGGCCAAAAACAACACACTAATGATGCCGCAGCCACCGTATTCCCCAGATCTGGCCCCCTGTGACTTTTTCTTGTTCCCTAAACTGAAGAGGCCCATGAAAGGACGACGTTACGCTACGCTTGACGAGATAAAGACGGCATCGAAGGAGGAGCTGAACAAGGTTAAAAAAAAAGGTTTTTTGAAGTGCTTCGAAGATTGGAAAAACCGTTGGCACAAGTGTATAATATCTCATGGGGATTACTTTAAAGGGGACAAAATAGATATTCATGAATAAATGAATAATTTTTGAAAAAACACAAAAGTCGCGATAACGATTGAACAGCATATGTATATATATATATATATATATATATTGTGTAGACCTATTATACAGAGTCTCCCACAATAGTTCAATCAACTTTGGCAGCTAGTACAATTCGGCGAAAAATATTTTTTTCCAATGGGATGAAAGGCAGAATCGTCTTCTAAAAATAAGTAATTAAGCGTGAATAACGAAGTAAAAGATTTGCAAAGAATTTTGTTTTTTGAGCATTATCTTTAATACAACATTTGTTCTGTTTTGAGCTAACGTTAAATTCAAGAGATGCAGAACTTTCCGAGGCTCTCGCAATCGCAGATTTAGTGAAGATATGTTAGGATAAAAAGCTTGCAATAACCGCTTTTAGTAAATTGCTCTCACTCGAAAAGAAGACATTGCCGTCCCTTGTTTCAGTAAGAAAATTAACCCGAGTTGCACTATCCTCTAAACTTTGTTGCGAATTCTGGGAGACCCTCTAAATATATGTATGTATATATATATATATATATATATATATATATAGAGGGTTTCCCAGAATTCGCAACAAAGTTTAGAGGATTCGAGGCGATATAGGGGATGGAGTTACAAAGTTACACCTACTCGACAAGAGACTTTTAGCGTTCACAAGAGGCAAACACATTCGGCTTGTGCCAGAAGCGTTACCCTTTACCCAGCATTTCCCTGTCGATTAAAAGTATCTTTCTAATCACAGAATTTTTTGTCGGCTCAGTGCCATGTTTTGGCACTGTCCAGACTGTCTTCGCTATGGTTGGCGGTAAAGTATAGTAGGCCTGACTCATCAGGAACAATTCTGACGCGACATTGCCCCAGTGTACCCGCCGTCTCGACCTTGTCGAATTCGTCCGGCTCGCGCAGTTGCGCGCTCCGATCTGTCAAGCTACGTTGCAAGAAAATACCAATGCCAAGACACTAAAAGCCGTTTATTAACAACTTCCTCGATGTTCTGCTAGAATCGTCTATTAATACGCAGTTATTCAACTGCGTACAAATAAACGCCCGCCCTCACACTCTGCTCCGCCCGAGGTAACAAGTGGTATTAGGAGGCGATGCTGGATGAATTGGCGGTAACCAACATTGAGCTGGGTATTATAGACCAGGGTAACCACAACGTTTCGATTGTAATTGTATGATATATCGTAAGATAAGCCCCCCCCCCCTTGGAGGCCACCTATAGATGACAAGGACATATCCCGGATAACTCAAGCAATTTGGCTTAAAATGTTATCAGCCAGTCGACCTGCCTCCACGGGGCCTAGAAAATGCGGTATGAAATACTAATAGTAAAATGAGTAAGTTCGGCAATAATATACCCAAACTTTATATAAAAGGCCCTTACGATAATGTATCTACGTCAAAGATGCCGATCTTCAGACGGTGTTACTGAGTCTAAACAAGCATTGAGACCGGTACAGTAGACTAGAATATATGCGGACACATATATTTGACCTCATGCACGCGTTTTTGCTCCCTTAAAAAAGATTCACACTCGCTGCTGCACCTGTGCGACTATCTTTCCCACTCTCTCAAAAATAATTCTACGCATTATTTGGAATCGGGTTAAGTAACTCTGCAAATGTTTCTTTATCTCCTCTATCGTTTCGAAATGTTGTCCCTTCAAATGTTTTAGCCGTAAGAACAGAAAAAATCGCGAATAGGGAGAATTATGGAAATCCAACTAATAGTCCAAAATCAGTAACTTTATGTGCGCCGATGCGTTGCCGTGATGAAGGATTCAGAAGTTGTTTGCCCAGAGTTCAAGCCTCTTGCGTCGGATGTTCTTGGGTAATCTTCTTAAAAATTTGCAGCAGTCCTCCTTATTGGCCATATAAGCAGGTGATAACGTATCGTGAAAGATGGATCTGCTTGTTCTATTTCTTTAATCGACTCTCTTATTGGAAGCAATCACTATTCGAATCAATTCATCTCTCTCGTTACCGCCGAAAAGTTCAATTCGAAAATTTCAGAACGGGGGTCATCTTCGGTCTCTTCCGTCGCGAAATCAACGGTATTTCGGGACACTGTTTAATCACAATAAGCAGGTCATAACATTTTTACCACTTTAAAGTATATGATTTTTGGTTTTTAACACAGAATTGGATGATTTGGTTTTTAACACAGAAGTGATACAGATTTCTTGTTCCTTCGCTTTTTGGCTTTTTTAAAAAGTACTGAATCTCGTTTTATTCACTTCTTTGAACCAAACTCAAACAGTAAACGCCTATTTGTATCTGCGGAACGAAATTCGGCATGTGTGTAGCTGATCAGTGAAGCTTCTAAGCAAAATAAACCAGAATATTTTAACTGGTGGCGATTTTACTTGGTGGAAAATATCAACAAACGAAAACTTGCCGATTCTCCCGCGTACATCTTAACTAACTAACCGAATTATGAAAGTACGCTGTTCCTCGCTGAGCAGCACAGTGGAATCCTCACCTTTATTTGAGGAACAGCTGGAATTCAGCAGGCATGCAATTTTACTAAGTTTACTTCTGGTCAACTACGTAGTCAAGGCAATGTATGCACTGGCAAAATACCGGCAGATATATTTTTACCGAAAAATACCGTAATGAAAGCGTAAAGCGAAAGAAATGAAAGATTTACGGAATATCATATCCGTGTTCTCAAACTGGCCATTGCATTCACCCAGGAGAGTAGCGCGATTAAGGACACGAATTGCACAGCGTAACATTACAACCCGAGAGCATGTAGGTGCGTATGTGTGCAACTGTGTATATACGAGTAGATATATATGAACTGCGCATACAGTGGAAAATAGGAAAGTGACTCCTAAGCAGTCCGCACTGTAGCAGCGCGACTCAGTTCGTAGTGAATATATGACTCATAATTATAATAAGTGCTCCGCTTCAATGCCGAACCAATTGATTGGGTCGAGACTCTCCCGCTGCCCCCGTTACGCCTTGCGTTTTTTCCCGGCGACCTCTTCCGACCCCGCCGGGCTATGCCGAGTTTTCCTCTTGAATTCTTGAGGGCTTCGCTTGTTTGGATCACGGCGAGTCAGTGAATGACCCCATTACGTGAAGTTCTCGCTTTCACTCAGCCTGCGTCGTTTCGCAGGCGCACACTCTTCTAAGTCTAGTGTGCTCGTTGAGCTTGCTCCGCAGTTGTTGTTGTTCCTTGTCGTTGTTGTTGTAGTGGTTTTTGTCGTTGTTGTTGTAGTGGTTTTTGTTGTTGTTGTTGTTGTTTTTAGCGTTGCTGTTATTGCTGCTATTGACGATGTTGTTGTTTCTATCATTGTTATTGTTGGACTGGTAGCTTTGTCACTCCTATAGAATCGCTCAGAATTATCTAACTAACCATCTGTTCAATACTGAGAGATAAAGAGAGAGAGAGAGAGAAATAGAGATATAGATAGAGTGTGCGTTTGTCAAGTAACAGCTTATTTAACCTCTTCCCTAGATACCCCTGTAGTGACCGGCCCTCTCGCCATTGCGGCACATTACCACAGCGTAACTGCGTTTTCGGTGGCTGTTCTGTGGAGCCACCGAAGCGCCGACGCCGCCGTCGCCGTCATCTGAAGCAGAAGCAGGAGAAGGAAAGAAAAACGAAAAAGAAAACGAAAAAAGAAGGGAGAAGCAAAAGCAGAAGAAAAGTGGAGAAGCAGAAAACATGAAGAAGCAGGTGAGAATGAAGAAGAAGGAGAAGCCGAACAGGGAAGAAGTGACGAAGGGAAGAAGTGACGAAGAGAAGAAATAAGTGCACCAACGCAAGCGCAGACAATGAGATGACTTAGCAGGGCGGCGGCAGTGAATGTGGTTCGTCACTGCTGTCTGTGTGTGAGCGTGGTTGGGTGGCAGAACCGGCTGGTTATGCACCAGCATCAACTTCTGCTCATAGCCATCGCCATCATCGTCGTCGCTGTCGTCGTCGTCGTCGTCTTAGTAACCAGTAGGCCGCTAGTAGTCGCCGCTTGCTCGCATTACATCGGAAATAGAATCCAGCCTCCGTCGGCCGTACTCACCACACAGCTAGGTGCTTTTTGAGGTGAGGTTTCGGGATTGCACATGCGTATGTATACACATGCGTTACTAGCAGCCGCCTGCATCATGATACAGCACATGCGTTACTAGCAGCCTGCCTTCAGAGGTATTCAGTCGTCAATCATAGAGCAGTCGGCAGATTCTCTAGATACCGCTTGTTGTTGTTGTTGTTGTTGTTGTTGCTGTTGTTGCTGTTGTTGTTGCTGTTGTTGTTGTGTTGTTGTTGTGTTGTTGTTGTTGTTGTTGTTGTTGTTGTTGTTGTTGTTGTTGTTGTTGTTGTTGTTGTTGTTGTTGTTGTTGTTGTTGTTGTTGTTGTTGTTGTTGTTGTTGTTGTTGTTGTTGTTGTTGTTGTTGTTGTTGTTGTTGTTGTTGTTGTTGTTGTTGTTGTTGTTGTTGTTGTTGTTGTTGTTGTTGTTGTTGTTGTTGTTGTTGTTGTTGTTGTTGTTGTTGTTGTTGTTGTTGTTGTTGTTGTTGTTGTTGTTGTTGTTGTTGTTGTTGTTGTTGTTGTTGTTGTTGTTGTTGTTGTTGTTGTTGTTGTTGTTGTTGTTGTTGTTGTTGTTGTTGTTGTTGTTGTTGTTGTTGTTGTTGTTGTTGTTGTTGTTATTGTTGTTGTTGTTGTTGTTGTTGTGGTTGTGGTTGTTGTTGTTGTTGTTGCTGCTGCTGCTGCTGCTAATTGTGCTGTTCTTGTTACTAATTGTTGTTGTAGCAGCAGCACCTTCGCCTTCGAAGCCACCTGCGCCGAAGCAGGCCAAAGGGCTGTTCATGCCGCTTCTGCTTCTGCTGAATCTTCTTCTTCGTTTACTACGGTTTCTGCTGCTGCTGCTGCTGATGCTACCACCGCGCCGCTCGCTGACATTGACGACGACGAAGCAGGCAGCGGGCAGGCAGGTAAGCACGCAGGCGTCCCTTCCTCCCTCCCTCGATCCGTCCGCCGCCCATACATCTGCCGGTCTGTCTGTCTAACTGGCTGACTGACTGACTGTCCATCTCTCTGTGCATCGGTGGCGCGAGGGAGAAGGCTGTTCGTCCATCTGTCCGTCCGAGCGGTCGGCTCCCTCACCTGGTGGCGCGGCCGTTCCGTCCGACCGAGCGAGCGAGCGAGCGAACGAACAAGCGACGGAGCAGCGTTGTTACCTGCTCAGGTGAAGAGGTAAGCGGCAAGCGACTGCCGACTCTGGTGGCTCCTACCGTCGCGAGGGACCGCCCCCCGACTCGGCGCCATCTTGCTTTGGAACCAGTCGGCGCTACTGTCCTTCGGCTAGGCTGCACGGTCTGCACATCCGGTCGGCACACAGCTACAGGGGTGCTATACCTACCCCGCGGGTGCACACGCCAACACACACAGACACATACATTCCTATCCACGACAACCATGCACACCCATTCTCATATATAGCAACAATATATGTGTCCAACTCATAATGGGATGTAAACAACGGTTTTATTCTCATAGAGACGCGAAGCGAAACGTTATAAATAGATAGCAGCGGCCGAGTTGCGGCAATCGTAGGCATTGAAATTGGGATAGATTTAGTTCCTAAGCAGCCGATATATAGATGACGACGACTCGACTAGAGACACTGCCGAGCCCCGTCGCTAGCCCCAAACGCCAAATAAACGTGTTGACGGCAAACAGTGGGAAACATAGCAATTGACCGTCTCTCCAAGCACACAATACAGAAACGCACTACTAGCAAACAAGTTTTTGTTTGTTTGTTTATTCTTCATAAAAGGTTTCGGGGAGGTATGATGCACATGCGTCACCAACAGCCTACGTGACAAGTGGGGCGGGACTACAGACAATCCCACAAAACCCACGGATTGCCCCCAACATTACATTAGCTGGGTAGGCACTTCGATGTAGGCAGCGCAGCTAGCTAACTGGAGACGCAGGCGTTGATGGAGAATTCAAAAAGCGCGCGCAAGTTCAGATGTTGGATGGTGCCGCCAAGAGCCCTTGCAGTGCGGGGCCTTGGAGCGGCGGGCGAGGGAGAACGCGCGTACCAGGCCACTATCGGCGGGGCCTCCCTTCACAGGTAACCAACCAGCCAGGTGTCTTCCCTAGTGAACATCAGATCCACACCTATGTGATAGATACCACTACTACTACTACGACTACCCTCCTAAGTACTTACTGTGTGTCTGTCGCTTTGTGTCTGTTACATACAATTCTCTCTATGCAGTGGCTCAACAATTTTAGGTAAGTTTCAACGTGTTTACACTATTTGTGCTAGAGAAGCTTGCAGTTTATAGGTCAGCGCAACGGTGCTCATGATGTCCGGCCTTGTTTTCGTCAGTGTGTGAGGGGCCCAATAGTGGGCCAGTGAGGGGGCGAGCTAGAGGCGGGGAATGAGGCCCAATGAACTTCTTCACCTTAGAGGACCGAGCCCGCTCGAATCTGCATCTGTGATAAGGGGCGCGATTTTCGCGGCAGTTGAGTCGTTTTTATAATGAACGGCACCATAAACAGGATGACGTTGTCATCATTAACATCATCGACGACGACGACGAGAACAACAACCATGCACGACCTCTGTCGGTAGCCGCAGTTAGGTTGTTCTTGATCTTGGCGCGCTTGACTTGAATCCTACGGAGAACGGACTGAGTAGAGAGCGCTGTTGTGGCGAAAGTGAAAGGAGAATGTCTCTCCGGATACCCTCGTCGCTACAGCTGCACCTTCTGCTGCTGCTCGTGGACTCTGACAAGGCGCGCGCGAACGAACGCGAAAGTTCATTACTGGATTGATGCATCAATCAATCAATCGAGTGTCACTTCGGTGTGTTGTTGGTTGCATCCCCCTTCTGATGTCCTTTGTCGCGAATGTCATAATGGCAAATGTTCGGCACGATGTGAAAATCGGCAGGCTGAAAATCGAGACCCACCCAGCCTGTCGTGTGTCGCTCCACCGCCCCGTACTGTGGTTCATCGCTGACCGCAGTACCTGAGCACAGCGGCAATATTTCGTTGTCTTCGCCGTCTTCTTGTATGACCACTGCTGCCCAGTAGCCAGACAACAAGGCGTGGCCTGTGGCTTGCTTACGTCGATAGCGGCATACGACGTTGTTCCTGCTCTACTCATGGGCTCACTGTAGCCGAGACGTATATTAACAGATAGTAATTCATCATACGCGTGCGTATATATATATATATATATATATAATTGTGAACTTGCATCTGCATTACTTAGTCTCTCTTGCGAGACTCGCCGCTGTCCCGGTTGAGACAATACGTGGCTCAGAATGCTTTAAAGTACCGTGCACGTTATGGGGCGAGGATTGATTTTGATTGAATCCTCTTTTTACTGTGTACATGCATGTATGTATGTATGAACTTAACTAGCCCAAAGCTCAGCACATCATTCGGTTGGCCAACGGATTTGCGTCTCCGAAAACGTGGATTGAAACGTGCATGGCGTGAACCTCTTCTACGAGCGTTATCTCGCGCTCTCACGCATGAAGTAGAGACTTGGCATTCGTACGCAATTGCACTGACGTACACTGCTGATTTGGCAAGGCAATCTCTTTTGTGCAAGAAAACTGATGCTGGTAGTTTACTTAGTCCTTGAGTTGCATTATTGTTCAACGTTGGCCATCGGACATCGAACGTCGGCAGCAATGCAAAAATCAGTTCATTATCGTTGCGTCTGAGACGATAGATAAATAGTTGATCGTGTGTTTACGCGAATGCACTCTTGCATACGCTCATGCGTGCACTATGCGCGCAAACCATTTGCGGTAGGCGCTACTGATTAGAACATGCTTGTGCACGACCTGTTCTTCTTGGTGAAGGTAACGCTCTTCGCCTCACTTTGCAGGATCTCGCAGCCTTTATGCCGGTGATCCTCTTTTTCTCTTCTTGATCACATGCAGCCTAAAAATGCACAATAAAAACAACAACAACAACACGGACAACAGAGTGCAATAGCAACAACGATAACAACAACATGCGTGGGGCAATGGACGCGCCGCGCGTGCAGTGGGTTAAGTGCGTTCATTTAACGACTAGAGTCACGCACTTCAACAATGTCAGTGGCCGAACCCAATAACGTGTTTCTCAAGTCCGCATGGCCGTCAGCTCACTGTGGCATTGTTTTTTGTTAGATAATTGTGCGATGCGCATGTGATGGCCGGCCGTGCTTGTGTGTGTGTGTGTGTGTGTGTGTTTGGTAAACACATATGCGCACGTGTATACTGTATCAATTCGTGTATACGTTTACGTATGTTTACATGTACATACTTAAAGAGAAGAAAAAACGTCTAGAGCTAGCACATGCATAGCAGTAGCATTTGTTAGCTTTTTGCGCCGGTGCCGACGTGATGAAGACGTGATTTTTCGTCAGGAAAATGGCAATGCAACGCAGCAGCAGCACAGATCGGAATGATCGTTGATTGCGGTTGCGTCTGGAGAAGGTGGCAAGAGGGGGCCGGAGAGGGCCGGGGGACTGGGGGGTAGGGGGGTAATGTGGGCATCGCGTTTGGCGGCTGGGGCAGATCGATCTGCGGCGGCGGCGGCGGCGGCGTCAATGGTGGCACGCGGAGGGCCGAACGCCGCCACCGCTGCGAACGCACATGGGTTTCCGTGCGTCCGTCCGTTCTTCCGTTCGATCGTCTGCCTCAAAGCGTTTGAGTCGCTGAGTCCTGCCGGCGACAGCCACACACCTATCTTCATTTGTTGGCAGCCTCTCCAGCTGCTTTTACGCATATGTATATATAATATATATATATATATATATATATATATATATATATATATATATATACATATATATATATTTATATATATATATATATATATATATATATATATATATATATATATATACATATATATATATATATATATATATATATATATGAGGAGAGAAACCAACATAGTGTTCCATACACAAATATTTATATACATAGACATGTGTACTTAGATATGTTACGTATGCACATGTTTGTATAGAGGTAGAGTATCACTGTCTCTCTCTTCCTCTCTCGCACCATATGTATTTAATATTAATCATATGTGCCACAACGGCGTTTTTATTGGCATATTAGTAAGTGTTTGTTCACATGTTTCATAATGTGACATCATTCCCTCATGAGATTCTGCGCTCAACAATGAACAAGCTGTGATAGATCAGGCTCATGTGTGTCCACCTGGTTATTGACATTGCAGTCTTAAAAGGACAAAGAAGTTTTGCAGCCGTAAGAAGTGAACGTTTGAAATGAGACCGTTTTATAAACACAGCTATATATATATATATATATATATATATATATATTTTTTTTTTTTTTTTTTTTCTTTATATGTACGCATTTTATTTGAGTCTACATCTTGTTGAAGACTACTTTGTCGCGTGTCACGTCACGTTGAGATTGAATTTACGATATGTAAAGTCTGTGTACCACCGAATATATATATATATATATATATATATATTTCACTTCACGTACAGTATCTATATGTATATATAGGTATTTTGAATGCGTAATTTATTTTAAAAATGAATGTATAAATGCACGTACATATATATATATATATTTTTTTTTTAAAAAAACATGTTTTACTTCACGTACAGTATCCATATGTATATATAGGAATTTTAAATGCGTAATTTATTTTGAAAATGAATGTATAAATGCACGTACATATATATATATATATATATATATATATATATATATATATATATAGTGCGCATATATCGCTAGCTATCCAGCAAGTCAAAAATCAATGCGAAGTTTTGTAAATAATTTCGACAGCTACGTTTGGTCACAGACCCTTGAAAATAGTAGCGATGTGTCGAAATTCCCGGCGTTATTGGCACATTTTGGGCCTGCACAGCAAAGCGCTGTCATTTTGATTTTTCACAAACTATAAGTCGGTCATTTCATGAAATAACAAGACTTTGCTTGCTAGAATATCGCGAGCGCAACTATGACTTTCTTCGCAGCATATCTTCCAGTGATGTGCACGAATTATGCGTGCTACAGGCACCTTCATTACAAATAAAAAGTTGATCAGATGTGTTAACTCCCTATAGTAGCATCTCCTTGGTCTGTCTATTATGGGAGGCAAGGCAAACGATATAGATTGTGTGGCAACAAATTCAGATTGTCACATTGCCGTCGTCCATTCGAGGATTGTCAAGGCTAATAATTGTACTGATAGGTGATTGCCACTGATTCCGAGCCAATGTGTTAACGCCCAGAATCTACTTAATCAGGGGTTCAGGTCAGGGTATGCCTGTCGCCTTGATTTAAAAGCCATAACAGTGACAAGAGTAGTACCCTTTATTCAACGAGGTTTTTCCATTAATAAACTATTTCCTCTACTATACTACTAGGCCCGCGAAAGGAGTGAATGCGCGAACGGGCAAGCTGCTTTTCGATCAATCCAATGCAGGCATACATATGTATATGTACACCCACATATATATATATATATATATATATATGTTATTTTTTTTTTATAAATATATGGGCGTGCATACATGCATATGCATGAGAGTGCACTACACGTGTGTATGCGTAGCTGTGCTAGCTTCGTGAGCTGGCTTCTGCGGGAATTTAGAGCGGGTGGGTACTATTCTTATTATTATTATGATTATCATTACTGTTGTTATTATGGCGGTAGAAGGGGCGTGAAGCGAGTGTAACGAAGACTACAACGACGACGACGGCGAGGATGTGATATTGAGTGAGCTGTCCGTTGTTTGATGTCAATGGTACTGCTGCTGCTGCAGTACGGAGTAAAATGGAGAGAAAAGGGAGGTCCGTTTCTACTGTTGCTGATGCTGTTGCCTGAACTGCTAAGGGCTGAATTGGTTGGGCCGATCGATGGGTCGATATTCGAACAGAGAGAGGGGAGCGGGGGTGCGGGAAGGTAGCGAGAAACGGCAAACGGCATCATGTCTGGGGGCTCGTATGCGTGAGAACGAGTATGGACAACAGGCCTACGATCAGCGCAGTAGTTCGTTCTCTTTCTCCCTCTCTCTCGCTCTCTCTCGCCTCTCCAAGCGAGCGGTTCTCTGTCTGCCTGTCTGTCTTTTTTTCTCTTGTTTCTCTACCGGTGTCTTTTTTTTTTAGTTCGGGCTGACTGTCAGCCCTCAACATTTTTACGGATGTCCGCGGAATTGCTTTCGCATTGCTTCGTACGACGCATGACCCCTTAAACACAAATGTGCAACAGCGGCGGGAATCGAACCCGCGCTGCACGCGCCTACGTGTCTCGTCCGGTCGCAGGGCGTACGTGGATATTGCACCGCGCACGCCACCACCCGACTCCACTCTCTACCTCGGAGTCCAGGCGGACGTTTAGGTGGCGGCTCACCTTTAGTCGGTGGCTCAATCGTTCGTTCTGTGCGTTTCCGACTGCACAAAAGCCGGTCCCCGGTCCGATTCGCGTGGTTCTCGGCTGGTCGCCAATAGCTGCTAATATTTCCGTCGATTCGGCCCAACTGGGCAACGGACGGTTGTTGATGGTATAATTATGATGATGTTGATGATGATGATGATAATGTCGAATGATGTTGGCCGTCGAATGCCCAGTGTTGTTCAGTTCAGTTCTACGGACTCTCTCCAGTGCAGTATCGTCTTGTATAGTCGTCTAGTTGAGTAGTCGGTTGGTCAACGGTTGCTGCTGCTGCCATCCATCCATACAGCCGTCTGTCCGATCATGCATCGGTTCGGTCGACTAACAACAATGAAATTGCCTGACCGGTTCCTGCCACTGTTGCTCTGCTGCTGCTGCTGTTGTTATAATTGTTGTTGTTGTTGTTGCTGTTGTTGTTGTTGCTGTTGTTGTTGATGCTGTTGTTGTCAGCAGCAACCGCCGGCGGGGGGGGGGGGGGGGGGGGGGAAGCGGCGGTACCAGAAGCAGAGTCTATGGCTGATGAAGCTTTATTGTCGCCTCATGTTCCCATCATCATCATCATCATCATCGTCGTCGTCGACGGCGACGACGGAAAAACAGCAGCCAAACAGGCTGAAATCACATCCATAGACATAGACATACAGTCTGGCGGACAGACAGACAGACAAACCAAAAGGCAGAAACGGTGAGGTCGAGGCGGTGCCGTGCAGTTGTTACACAGGCACCACTCTGCCAATATTACTTCTGCTACGCTGCCAAGCGGAGCAGCGCCGCCAGCCGAAAGAGAAGAAGACGGAGCGACAGAAGCCGCAGCAGCAGAACTAGAAGCAAAAGGAGACGAGGAGGAGCGGCGGCGGCAGCAGCAGCGTCGGATGAACCGACGGCCATGACGCCTCAACGGGCGTCCACTGCTTGTCCGCCGCCGCCGACGCCGCCGCCACGGCCGTCGGCCGGACAACCACCAGTCCAGGCTCTTCTCTCTCTTCTTGTTCGTCGTCGTCGTCGTCGACGCGCCACACAACAAACAACAACAGGGAGCGACGTGCAGGTGCCACAGTAGGAGACGCTTGCAGAGCACCAAAGCGACGCTTCCGCACCGCGTTGCAGAAAGAGAACAGCGGCGGTGACGGCAACATTAACAACAACAACAACAACACTCACAACAACAACAACAACAACACTCACAACAACAACAACAGCGGTGACAACAACAACAACAACAACAACAACAACAACAACAACAACAACAGCGACGACAACAACAACAACAGCGACGACAACAACAACAACAGCGACAACAACAACAGCGACGACAACAACAACAGCGACAACAACAACAACAACAACAACAACAGCGACAACAACAACAATTATAACAGCATCGCCGATCAACCGGCCAAAACAGAAGAGACGGCCAGTGGCGGTAGAAGTGCCCAACACAGACGGGACAGAAAAACAGAGCTGACGAATAGAAACGGGCGCCGTACTCTGTATAGACATGAATTTAGATGATCGTATATCGGTGCATATACATGTCGTTGAAGGCAATGCGTTGCATTAGGCTGCTCAATTTGCTGTCCCAATATAGAACAGTTCGAGAAAAGATCGAGCCAGGTCGATAGATGGGAGCGCGAACTTATGACTAGAGCGAGCGGGGCGTTACTTTGCGGCCTTTGTGCAGCTGCGTATGCTTGGCTGATCTTTCATACGCAGTTGCTAATTGATCTGCACAGCGTTCTTTCAGCTCTAGCCAGCTAGAACATCTTAGACTTGACAAAATATAACACTATCAATAACTTGACAGAATGCAACAAACAAAACATATTGAGGGATGCAAAATGCAGCGAAATTATGCCCGATGATTTTCATGCAGCCGACCTCGTGTCGCCTCTCTTTGCGAAACTTTGCGCAATGACGCAGTTTTCTAGCTAGCGGTGTCTTTGGTGACAAACACTAATTAGTGAGCAATTTTCCTGCCTGTATTCGCGGTAGTGGTTGTAGCGGGGTCGGTGTGCGATCACGCGCGACCCGGTGCTGGCCAACATTCAAACATTCGATCTACGGCGTACGAACTCAAGAATTCAACGTCTACATGATTCTAGCCTGGTGTAGGTACCTTAATGATTTTACTCCAAAGTGACGCGTAACAGCCGTATGTTCTATCAGCTATCACTTGTTCACTAATTGATTAACTTAAGTTTCTGTGGTGTCGGGTAAAATAAGTACGCTTTAGTGCCAGCGACCGAATGAACCGAGATTATGACAGATGGCAAACATCTGCGTTCGTCTAGCGTCCGCACTGACCAAGTGTACAAAACAAGAATTCGATTGACCCCTACGATAGTCTTTGTAGTGTCTATGTCTAACCGTTGTCTAGTCATTGTCTCAGTTTATGTGTGTGTGTGTGTGCATTCAAAGGCTTAGTTGTTTTGCACTCGCTGCGTATGTTCGTTGGAATATGCACGGAGGCACACTTAGCTTATTAAGTCACTAAAAGCCGTTTCTAGTGATACAGTAAGCTCTGGCGGACGTTTTCGAAGACAGCCAGCTAATACGTTACAATATCTTCCGTACTAATGCATCAGTAGTATTCTAATACTCTTGTAATATTGGAACGCTCTATGTGCTCAGCCGACGTTTGTCTTACTTTAATTTAATTACACACTTTAATTAACCATCGTATAAACGAAGCAAAAATAGCCCGATCTTACGGACTACTATGCTTAAAGCGTTTCGAATATCATATTAGCTACAGAAAACGATGCGATCTATTGCAGTCTTGCCAGCCACACAGGGTTCTGTCAAGACGTCTTTACTAAGCTGTTCAAGACTTCTTAGAATAAAAAACAACAACAATGTTCTAAAATTAAAATGTTCGATATGACTCCCGAGAAGCTCAATACACTTTTCTTCTGAGATTTTAAAGCATGTATACTGCCTGAGTAAAACTCCGCGTCCTAAGACTAAAAATAAGCATTGACAGCAGCCTTAACCTCATCACTGCTGGAGAAACGCTTTTCACCGAGGTTATTTTTCAAATTTCCGAAAAGGAAATAATTACGGGGGCCAGGTTCGGAGAAGGGGGGGGGGGGGCGGTTCGATAAGTTCGAAGCTCAATTCTAGCAGTTTTGCCAGTGCTAGCCGCGACTTGTGTGCAGGAGCACTGTCTTGGTTAAACAGGACAATCTGCTTCAGCGAAGCTGGCCGTTTCTCAGTGAATTCTTGTTGCAAGCGGTCCGATAGCTTCGCATAATATTCTCGTGTAATCGCTTTACCGCTCTCAAGGTAGTGGGCCAGAATCACGATGGTCCCAAAAAAACCGTAGACATTACCTTTCCAATGCCGTTGTACGCACCCTCTTCAGAGGTGCTTCACCGAGTGCACGCCATTGGCCAGACGCTTCTTGTGTCTCGGGAGTGTAGTAATGCACCGAATGACCGTTCATAGGCGGCCACGAATCTGCGCCAAAAATCTGACAAACTGTTTGCGCACTTTGGCCAACGTTTGCAAAGAAACGAAAATACGCGTGTCTTCTTGTCCTTGATTGAACGCTGGACCCATTTTGCATAAGCTTTGGTATCTTCAATTTAACGTGCAGGATCAAATACACACTACATAAACTACATTTTCAAGGCCTGACTCACTGAGTTCATTCGTCCATTTGCGGCAACGACTTTTTGTGCTTTGTCCACGTTTTTCTCGTCAGTATCTGTTTTTGGGCGTCCCGAAAGAAGGTTCATCTTTGTTGTTCGTGTGACCTCTCTTAAGCTCATCAGCTCAGTTGGAAACGTTGGCAACACATGGCGCAGGATCACCGCGATATAAATTAGGCCGTTTTTTGTTTATACGCTAATGTTTGTGTATCTCTGTGTACAGAGTCGATAATTAAAACAAGATCACCATAAAGATTGTCCACTCTTCATGGTGATCCTTTTTCGAACTTGCGCATTGAAAATGCAAGCTTTTTAGCATATGCCTTGCTTCCTCTTAGAGAGAAATACAGCAATCACAGCACGACGCTAGCGACTCTATCACGCAGCTGAAGTAGGAAACTATGGGAAGATGCCAAGTTTTAGAGAAATGTTTCTAATAAATATATTTGAAACCTTGTCAAATCCAACTACTTAGCAGGTGGAATAGTCATCATCTGATGAATTGAACCATTTGGGCCTTAGGCGAAGGTCACTAGCGCAACACCTGCGGGCGAATGTAGAACCGGGGTGTCGCTTACAGTGCTGGCCTTTCTGCCACTCGTTGGTGTCACCTACCTGGTAAACAAGGGCAATACATTAATGTTGCTGTTTCACATCTGGCCGGATGACAGGTCGGCCACTTGCGAGGCGATGGAGGTAGTGAGACACTTGGGGAGCGAAAACGATGTCTTTTTTCGTGTCCTTTTCACGTTCTCTTGCTTACTCTGAAGCGCTTGGCGCTCGCATCGTCTGCTCAAGTGATTCAGTCCATATCCGGTCGACCGCCCTAGGGGTTCGATTGTTTGTGGGGTTGTGAACGTGTCTGTGCGTCCGTCTGTCCGTCTGTCTGTCTGAATGCGTATACGTGTCTATGTGTGTGTGTATTTTTGACGTTCTTGGTATAGAATATAGGATAGTCTGTTGTTACGCCCTGAGGGGCTGCTCCTCTCCCCCCCTTCTCTCTGTCTCTCTGCGCTTCGCTTCTTCTATCCTCGTATTCCATTCTCATCTTTTTGCTTAGGTTTCTAATTTCCCTCCAGGCTGCCTGCCTTCCTGTTTGACGCCGGGAGTCGTAAGGCAAACGTAACAAACGCGAGACTAGCATACTGCATGATGATACATATATCCTTTTTTTGGTGCGTGTCTGTCCAAGTCCTCTTGCAAGTTGGTGAATTAATTGGCGTAGAAAGGCACGGCAAAACGCACCCGCTGTCGGAGCTGAAAGCCTGAAAGCGAGCGCTGCCGTCGTGTTTGTGGCCGGAACTGCCGGAATAGGTAGTCGGCCGTATCATTGTTGTTGTTGTTGTTGTTGGTCGCCGAGAAACACCGAAAGTCACACCCTCTTTATCCTGTCGTTGCCTTGATAGTGGGCTGTAATTAGAAAAGGCGGGGTAAGCTGAAGTGTTTCCTCGTATTTCGTCGTCGGACTGTTCCACGGCAAAGTAGAGCAGTTCGCAAAAATGGCTTATATGTTTCAGTAGCTAGATCAGGTGAGCCATCCTGCGGGACACAAATAAACGCTGGCCTCTAATGTCATATGATAGTACAATTCGAAATAAGGCTGCCAATAGCTGAAGGCCATCGTGTCGATTTGGCAGTCGCCATCAACACGTTGCTTCAAAGCTGGATGTGAGTATGCTAGGTTGGGTTATGGTAAAACCTTGACAGGTCGAGGCCGGTGGCGTGGTGCAGTTGTCCGCGCTTCGCAATCGGAGGAGACACATAGATGCGCGGGTTCGAATCCCACCTTTGCACATTTGTATTTATGGCGGTCCGTCCATGAAGCAATGGGAAAAAGCAGTCCCGTGAACGTTAAATCTTGGCTAAGGGTCAGCCCGAAGACTTTAGGACCTTGGCAGGTGCACGGATCCTGCCCGCGACAACTTTAAAACTTTCACCCGTATAACTGCAGTTGCACAGAATCATTGTATACGCGTATATATATATATATGTTATTGACTACTACTACTGCTACGAACATGCAGGGCTGGGCTAAGCGACAAGCGGAAACCTTATAACCGATTTTTATTTAAGTTCGAGCAGCCTAAACTTCGCACGCCTAAAGTCGTCTGAAATGTAACGAAGCATCTAGACTGGCTTCCTGCTGTTCCACTCAATTTTATAATCAGTGTAGAGCATTGCGCATATAAACTCAAAACTCAGTACCGACAGCGACTGAATGTAATACTTAGGCAATATTTTCTCCTACCGTGTCCTGTCATATGAGTGGCCTCAGCAGCGCGGAAAGTCTCCTCCTCCTAGCGTTAGCACGGCAGGTGGCAAGATTCCAGTTTAGTGCAGACTGCATGAAGCTCGCATCAGTTGCAGCGACGGTTTAGATAAGCGACCTTTATTGTTACAGAAGAAAAACAGACGAGGTGACGAATCTATCTCGTAACTGATACCTCTAGTCAGGAAGCCGTTTCATTTACCCGCGTATGTGCGAGATTTCCTCTTCCCGCAAACGGTTCGCCTTCGACCAGAGCAACGGCAAACACCTTACTTGGTGGCGTCGACGTCATTACAGACGTCAGCACTGAATTGTGTTTTATGTCAAACATACACTACGTATACAGCAGTGGCGATAATATTAACATTCATCATGACATGACGGCCGCTGTCAAGCCCCGCCCGGCATGCGGCAGCCCAATGACAACCGTAGTACAATACCGGAATTTATTATCTATATATATATATACAAAAAATATTTGTCGGCAACGAGTATAAAAGAAGACTTGTCAGCAAGGAGTTGTTGGGGGTCCTAGGGAGGACGGTCCGGTGCAATAGATGGACGACCGGGCTTCACCATGCCGACACACAAGCACAGTTGGGGGCAGTATGTAACCATTGTCGGCCATTGTGTGAGGAGGACTCGCTTAGTCAGTCCAAAGGCAACGAGCACAGTGCACGAGTGGTGAGTAGACGAGATGACGAGCTACATCTTGCGCGGCCGCGCGATGCTTCGGTCGCGGCCTGTGGTCGACGAGGATGACAACAACGAAAAGACCAACGTCGATGACCAGACCAATGCCAAGACGACATCGACGCTGCTGTTGCTGTTGGCCCGAGGCTGTGCCCTCATCATGTGAGGCAAGGTGGTGGCCTTCCTCACTTCGGTCTTCATTCTCCTAAGTGCGCGCCGCACAATGGCGTAGATGTCCACGGCAGAGCTGTTGAATACTGGCTGAGTGAGTGGGTGTCTGGATGGCTGGTTGGAGACAGAGTCGACACGGCTGCAGTGGGGCCAGCGACAAGCTGAGGCGAACCCAGGAGCCTTCCGGGAGACCCAAGAGAGACAGACGCACGCCAAACGTCGGAAGACTATCGTCGATGGGGTCGAAGGGTGCATTTGTGAGACTCGACGACGTCTCCTCATGTGCGCGAACGAGGTGAGGTGAGATGACGCGAGGTGGGACGACCAGACCAAGGCGCAACACAACAGTGAGAGAGGCGGAAATAATGGAAAAAACGTGCGCGCAAAAGCAAAGCCCTTCTTGCACCTCGCTAGAGGCGGCGGCGGCGGCGGACGCGGCAAGAAGCAAGCAGGGACTCGATTTGCTGCTGCTGCTGCTACAGCTGTCCTTTCTCGGTCAGAAAAGCGCGACCTGCGCGTATATTCCCCTCTGTGTGAGTCAGTGAGTGTGTGCATATGCGTACACGTACACGCGTATGGGTGACTGAGGAGAGTATGTGGGATGAATGGGAGGAGACGGGGGGCTAAGTAAAAGGGATACAGGGCAGACAGAGCGACTGAAAGCGAATGGCAGCGAGAGAAAGAGAGAAAGAATCGTAAAGATGTGGGTGAGGTCCGAATGGTACGTCTGGTGGGCAAGGCAGAAAAGGAGGAGAAAGAAGATGTAACATCAGAAGCTCTCAATGCCGCCGCCGCCGTCGACGCAGCGGCAGAAAAGAAGGTTAGCCGCTAGCTGACACCTGTATGTCGCCACCTACTACAACTACTGTTACTACTACTACTACTACCCAAGAGTGAGTCGAGCCCAGGATACTGAGCCGAAGGGGGTCGGTGCAGCGCATATGCTGGCATGTCTGCGTTGGACGCCGGAACGAGCTAGCTGGCTGGCTGGCCAGGCCTTAGCGTCGTCGTAAGCAAAGAGTGAGGTGCGGTGTCGTGGCCGCTAAGGTTGAGCTCGGTAAGCGCAGCAGTGGCGGAAAAGGAGAGCAGGTATAACAAGAAAAAGAAGAAGACGACGACGACGACGGCGACGATGACGCGACGACAACCGGCAACAAGAAGAGGAAGAAAAAGGGGAAAATGACAACGACGACGACGACGACGACAACCGGCAACAAGAAGAGAAAGAAAGAGCAAAGGAAAAGACAGAGCAGAAAGAAAGAGAGACAACAAGAAAACGAGGATGAACGCAAAATGATGATAGCGGCGATAATGCCTCGTCCGTTGCTTCTGTCGTCGTTGTTGCTGCTGCTGCTGATGTTTTTGCTCATGATGATGCTCTATCTCTCTCTAACTCTCTCTCTCTCTCTCTCTCTCTCTCATGCTCACTCGTTCTCCATCTGTTCGAACTAACGAAACGCATGAGAACGAGGCCACCACCACCGGCAACCGGCGCGGGCTCAAAGGAGCGTCGATGCCTCAGGCGCTAACACTGTACGCCGCCACATCGGCCGACGTCCAGACGAAGGACGCTGCGCGGATCCGACATTTTCTCCATCTTCGTTTTCTTCTGCTGCTGCTGCTGCTGCCGCTGTTCCTAGTAACTACCTCCGCTAGGACCATTTCTACTGCAGCAACAACAATAGCAACAACAACAACTAGTACTGATCTTTTTGAAATTGAAATATATGTTACAACCATTTTTTAAGGGAATCGCTTGCGCTTTACTTCAATGCCTACTACAACAACTACTACTACTACTACTGCTATCGCTGGTTTTCCATAACCTTAGTACCTCCTACCGCTTCGCGAGAAGAGTTCGTGAAGCAGAGTGAGCTTATGAGACTCGCTTTTGCTTTACCAAGACATTCTCGCTAAAATGTGTGCGATAGTGACGATGATGATTATGAGTATTACTGTTAGCATTATCATTGTGGGGTCTGAGACTGGACTAGCATTTCTTCGTGCATAAGTTAAGCCCATGTCGCCCAAAAGGGAAGTTGCATTCTTTCTGATTCCCAGTAGTTAGTATGTGTATTGTTTGTTTATATCACTATATACGGCATATTGTTCAGTTTTTACAACCGTCGCGTACGAACGTTTAAGACAGGTTTATCGTCATGCTCTGATCGCTTCTTGTCATGGCGCCTATGGTAGAAGCTACGTTCCCTCTACATACGGTTAAAAACAGCATCTGTCTCAAAAACATGATTTCCGCCAGTGTTCGGTTTGTTTTCCAAGATCCGTCAGAAAAGTTTTGGTAAATATAACTTGTCGGAACATAACCTATGCTGATAGGGGCCGAGTGTCTCCAATGCAATGAGAGCAAAATTGTAGTTCCTTAATAACTCGAGATACTTTCATTTTTCCGAATCCGCGCGTTATGCAACCCATCCAGATGACGTAGATGCGACAAGGCCACGAGGCATGAACCGGTTACATCCCTGCCCTTCTAAAGGCGCTCCCTACTTATTTAGAAGTCTGCCGATTTTTTTTAGAAAGCTTAACGAGTTGACCGTCAGAGTTAACAGGTTGACCGCACGGCAGACTTAAGAAAAGCTGGCACACAACAGCTCCTATTCTAAGGGCTGAAACCATGCGGACGGAGTTGGGGTCTAGTATGATGCCACGCGATAGGACTCGTACAAATGACTTTAAGCCAGATTGGATAACGATGTCTGATGTATGGGCTATATGGTTACTCGGTCCCGAATTATCATCCGTACGGAGGCTTCGGCAAGAAGCTGGAGAAGTATGTCGATTTTCAGGCCCTTAGAAGATCTTACACTGGGTGCAAACGGATGATGTCCAAGAGAGTGGTGAAACCACTTTCGAGTTGTTCTCGGTGGCGTCGTTTTTTATTAGTGTTAATTTTCTTACATTGCTGTTGAATGAACGTTTTTGGTGTTAGCAGTTAACTTCGTGTCAGTTTATGGCGCCTATAATATAAGCCACGTTTCCTCTACAAACAGCCAATGACATCATTTGCCTCACTTTGCATCGGACGCCCGTAATATTCTCCGTGAGCTTCGAGATATTCCTTAAATTGTATTAATATTATTATGCAACGCCAAGATGATGTTAAGTGGTCACCGACACTCGAGCAATAATAATAATGTAAGCAATATTGTAGATGTTATATAATTAATACATTTGTGATACCTGAAGATAGGGATAATAATAAGCCCTTGTCCCAATATTATTATTATTATTATTATCATCATCATCATCATCATCATCATCATCATCATTATCATGTAGGCCTTCGTAGATGATCCAAATCGAAGCGGTCACGATCTTACAACGCAAACCCCTGATTCTCGGCCTTCGTTACGCTCCGACTTCGCCGACTAGCGTCGCCATACGACGATACTATTATTTCGTCATCATTGTGATGGACGGTATGCTTTGTACTGCGATTGTTGCTGCCGCTGGTGGACATTGTGGTTTAGAACCGTCGAGATGAGAAATTGCGAATGTTTCGTCACCTGCGGCGTCGGTGTCGAGAGAGATTCACATCAAAATAGGCTTTACAAACTCTGTAAAGCTTATTTAGACAGACAGAAGAGGAGTAGGAACAACCACGATCGCCGAGCTGTGTTCGTGTGAATCGGTTCGGTCCGAATTCTACAGGTGACCGAATGCTCGCCGGCAGGTCACCCTGGCCGCCAGCGTAACGTCGCGCTTACAAAGGTGATAAAGCAACAACATCGGTCACAGGAGATGCTATACATTCTCTGGCGCTTTGTTCTGGCACAGCAGATTCGAAGTCTTCGGCTGTTCCAGCAATCGCGATGTGTCACGTTTGTTAAACTGTGTACCCTATTGTATGTACCCTGTTGTTGTTGTCGTTGTTGTTGTAGTAAATAGCAATTTAAATTAATTCAATTCAGCCTATGGCCTGCTGTCCAAATGGCCAGAAAGTCTCACTACATAAAATTAGGCAGGTAGCTGTAACGGCCGTAGATACAAGTGTACAATCAAGTTTAACCTTACAACGCTTACGTGACACTCGCCCTGTGCAAGCATGCGAATGCGTGTGTTCGTGTGCGGCAGACTAGGCAGTGGCCTTAAGATCCGAGGCAACAATAAGATTTTAAACCTGCCGGTGGCCAGGCTATACTTACTGTCTCCCGCCTCTGGATCCTTTGTCTCTTCGTACCTCGATTTTCCCTTTTCCTCATCCTCTCTTGAGTTTCTTTCAAAGCGCGTCACCCGCGGTATCCAGTCCCGTCATCAAAGCATCAGTGAATAGCACTCTTCGCAGGAACTGTTTAAGCTTAAGCCGGCATGGCGTTACTGTGACGTGCAAGTAACTAGCTAGTGAGAGAGAGAGAGAGAGAAAACAGGGTGGCAGGACAAAAAACAGGAACAGACAACGTAAATGTCGACAAATAAGTCGGGAAGAAGGTGATCTCTGAAATAACTCAATGGGAGTGTGAAAAGAGAGACAATGAGCGCGCGGGTGAGCAAATGCAAAAACAAGTACGGCAATACACGGTGTGGAGAATTCGCGCTTGCGCGACTGACGATGTGTATTTATGGCCCTTCGTGGACGGCATTCCCCCTTCGATTCGACCAGGCCAGGCCATTCTCCATCAGCCGATGAGCGGTTCAACTTCGGTTACTTCAGCTGTTGTTATTGTTGTTGTTAGTGGGGGCACCATCACTTCCGCGGCGGCAACAGCAGCAGCAGCTGAATCTTACGGCCTCCACCTCGTGGTCAGCGCGTCATTTACGTCGTGGTTGCCGCAATGATGCCGCTCCGGCTCCCGCCACCGGCGCCGTTTCCACGCCCGCCGTCATCTCTGTTGTGTTGTTGTTGCTGTAGTACCTGAAATGCGCGCGAAGCCACGAGGACTTAAGCAGGCCTGCCGGCCGGCCGGCACGCCGAGGTCTTCTTCATTGTCGCCGCCGCCGCCGTCAGAACTGCTGTCGTTATCGACCTCATTGCTGTTGCTGCTGTCGTTGTCCTGGTGTGCTGTTCGGAGCGGCGGACACAGGAACAGAAGCAGCAGCAGTAGGAGCAAGACTCCAGCGGGCGCGACGGCGGCCGCGATAGGACTCAACCGTAGGACTCGGCAGAGGCCCCCCCTTTCCCATAAAGGTGGAGGTGGCCCTTTCCTGCCACTGCCGTTGCCGCTGCCGCCGCCGCCAGGTAAACCAGCGTTTGGCGGGCAGGTTAGACAGTTGTATCTCGAGCGACGAGAGACGGTCGCCAGCTCACCAGGTAGGCAGAGAGACAGGTAGGCGGCGCTGTTTAGGCTGCAGAGAGGAGAGGAACTGCACGCAGCTCGAGATAGGTTCGCCGTTTGGTCGGTCGCAGGCTGAGCGCAGCGAGCAAGCAGAAGTCGTGTAGTCGTGGCCGAACGAGGAATAGTTCGTAGGGCTGCTGTTGATCGGTGATCGGTAAAAGTTGTTGTCGGCGTTGTTGTCGTGGCAGGATTCAGCCTAGTGCCGTATTTGCCTTGGATCCTTCCTATTCCACAACAACAACAACAACAAAAAAGCCTGACGCGGCGGCTACATTGACGGACAACAACAACGACGACGACGACTGCGACGACGAAGCTGCGCGATCGGGAGTGAGTGAGTGAGTGACTCATTGATTGATCGAGTGAGTAAATCAGTGAATGAATGAATCTTCGAATGGGCGTTACCTAATTGCTGCGTGAGCGATCCGGTCGGTCGAGCTGCGCGAGTTCTTCTTGCTGTGGTGATGATTGTTGCTGTTGTTGCTGCTATCGTTGTTGCTGTGGTTGCAGTTGTCGTTTCTGCTGCTGTTGTTGTCGTTATTGTTGCTATTGGCGTTGCTGTTGTTGTTATTGTCGTTATCACTGGTGGATGTGGTGTTCTCGTAGATGAGTGATGAGAACGGAGTGATGAACAAAACGCTAGGAACGACAACGCCGACGTTTTTCTTGCCGCTCGTAGGATCTAGTCAATTCTCACGAACAAAACGTCGATCATTCTGCTGTTGCTGCTGCTGCTACTGCTGCTGCTGCTGCTGATGTGTATGCTTTTGTTGACAAGGTTTGGCCGAGCCTGTTTAGGCAGGCTCGTTGCAGCACGCACGATCTTTATCTATAAAGAGTCTATATCGAATTAATGCAATCATGACAATAGGATCATACTTCTCAAACACATTATGACACAATGACGATCCGCGCGTCGAACGGACGGACCGGCGTCCAGTTGTTGCACGGGCTCACTGTGTCTATGTGCTTGTCGGCACAAATCGGTCGTGTGCAGAATCTCGTACTATTGCTACTTATGTTTCGAATGATGATATTAATCGTAATGATGATGCTGCTGCTGGTGATGATGTTGCTGATACCCACGTTATTGACGTTGGTGAACGAAGCTCTGACGTGACGCAGGCAGAGTTGTGATGTAATCTCGAGCGCTTCTAAAAAAGCTCCACGTTAAGTGCATGTATAGGTGTGGGTGTAAGGGTGTGTATATATTTGGGGTCGGGGGGGGGGCGGGGGTATCCAATGTGTGATCTTTCATAACCAGTACGGAGTCTTCATTACGTATCTGGTTTGGTCGTTCTAGTTTGACGTTGTTATTGTTGCTGCTGCTGTTGTTGTTATCGTTGCTGTTGTTGTTCGAAGCATTTGGCGCGAACCGTCAGCCGGTGAGTGTGGTCTTGTGACTTGGGTCTGTCTTCGGGTGTTCTTCGTGCAAATCATGCCGGGACAGCAGTGCCGCGACATCTCCTCGTTGCATTATATACTAGTACAGCTGGCTTAAAAGAAACTTGCAAAGCTTGCCCGCCGGCGAGCAAGCTGGCCAAACGAGCACGTCGATATCTCGCTGCTCTGGATGTAACGAAGACGTCGGTATTGTCTGATTGGATTGGCTTAATCCTCACCGGTCCCCGTGTGTTCTAGGTTCCTCCTACGGCTTAACGCTGATTGCTGTTTCTTGTCCTGTTGTTGATGTTGTCGTCGCCACCGCTGTCGTTGTTGCTTTTGTTGTTGCTGTTGTTGTTGGTGGAGGTAATGTTGTAGCTGTTGTTCGCGTAGTGTGTTTGTGTATTAGTTGCTACTTTTCGTATTGTTATTATTAGCCCTATGCCACGCTACAGTCCTGTTTGGCATGCGTTGTTACAGTGTCACTAGCAGTAAATCAACGATTGTCCTTTTCTTTAATATTATTCTTAAAACCCCTTTTGTAACTGTTACTCGCCGGTTACGAGAAATACTCATGGCTGTCTCAACGGTTACAACGGCTGTCTGTTGCGCTAACAATATTGGAAATAGTGATTAATGTACGTCGCTCGACGTGGTTCGTATGATATCTTTGAAGAATGGTAAGTGGATCACGTACGGAGCACTGAGATGACGCGTACATTGCGTGCTGTCCACCGTAACGAAGCCGAAGCGTTTTCCCTGTTCCACCGATATGCCCAGAGGGAGTTCGAAGCTCGAATCCTCGAATAAGTCGGTTGTTTGATAGAACGCCCAAGATGACGCCGCCGAGAGCGGCGAGCTGTGTGTGCTACGGCCGCCTCACCAGACTCCGAGGGCGTCCGCTCGATGACTCGAACCACAGGATAGGGCCGCCGGCAAGTAGACGGTCTCCAGTGCTCTCCATCTACGACCACCCTATAACGAACACGGTACTGGGTGGAGTTCTCGGCGGCGATCGACTTTAACATGCCATTCTTCCATGCGAGCTCTGTCTGTCTCTCTCTCTCTCTATCCTTGTGCGGGCCATCATCTACTGAGGCGCTGACCCGCCTCGATTCTGGCAAGACCGAGGAGCATACCCCCCTCAAACTCGAACCCCGAACTTCAGTGCCGTTCGGCGGGTGAATTATTAGAAGCAGCGCCGACGATCGAGAGTAAGGAAAGAAAAACGAACCAGAGAGAGAGATATTGTGAGTGTGTCTGAGAGAGAAGGAGAGCGCGCGAAAGACTCCACGTGGCACAGGAATGAATCGTCTTCCTGTGCCAGTCAAATCGGTCGTGTCGAGCAGCTGCACAGCACTTCATACACACACACCACCCGAGTGGCTCATCCACGTGCGCATCCATCGTTCGATCAAAAAGTCTATTGTCTTGTGTTGTTCTCCGCTGTGGTTTATTCGGCCCCGCCCCGCATTGGCCCTCACGCTGGCCCCTTGCTGGTCCTTGTTTATTCTGTTTGCAGAGCTTCTTTTGACTTATTAGAAAAGCGTGGTTCGTTCGTCTCTCGTTGGTTCGTACGTCCGTCCAGCCCCCACCCCCCTCCCCCCCGTCGCGTGCCTCGCTTCTGCCGTGTGTGCGGTATGTAGCGGTTATTCGATATCGTGACCGTGTCGACGCAGTACCGACGACCGCTTCGACTACTGGAATTAGTTCTAGTACTGCTCACGCTACTACTGAGGAGTAGTAGTAGTAGTATGCGTAGAATAGGTGGCATCGACGTCCTCTTTCGGCATCTGAGCAACACTTTTGCGCATTTCGACAGCGACGTCGCCGTTGTGGGACGTAGTGTCGGATATAGCGAGCTTGCCGATCCCGATAGCAAGGGTCTGCGTGCCTCTCGCCGGCATGCAGAGTACCCGCAACCCGGCGTGGATAGCAACCAAGAACACACGACCTGTTGTCGTGGTCTTTATTGTTGTCGTTGTTGTTGCTGCTGCTGCTGCTGCGTATGGTGCTGTCGTTGTTGTTGTTGTTGTTGCTGTTGTAGTTGTTGTTATTTCTCTTGTTACATGCAGCTTAATGCTAGTTTAGTAACATGCTAATTTCGAATGACTCTATCAGCGGGCGAACGGTTTCTTGACCGACGTCAAGGCAAAGACGCCATGCGTGTTTCGCGGCCGCGCAGTCACTTCGTGCGGTGGCGGTGACGGTGACGGTGGAGGAGGCGGTGCCGTGGTCGATTGTGGGACGCGGTAGGTTCGCTTCCCAGTCGGCGGCAACCAATGATGCGGTCACGTAAACGATTGCCCTCGGGAGAAGCAAGCCGGCGGGTTGAACAGACATGTTCAGTGCATCCGGACGAGGAGAAGGAGGTTCGTTGAGGTGGTTAGAGCACGTCCGCCGAGATCGGTAGTGACGTGCCCATCTCTCTCTCTCTCTCTCTTCCCTACCACGCGCCTCGCTCTGTATACCCCCGGCCTTTTATACTTCTTCTCCAGTGTCTTCCTTCTTTCTGCGAAGGCTAACGCGATGAGGGTGTTTGCGTTCTGCGGCAGTCACAGTCGATGCGGGGGCAGTGGAACGCCCGAGCGGTTCCTTTTTGAGGGGGGGACTCAACATGCCTTCGTTTATTTATCCCCCCATTCATTCTCCGACTTTGCAACGCAGCAGCCCGAACACGCCGCCTAGAACGAAATCCACCCGATTGCAACGGAATCAACTCACGCCGTCACCACCGGCTCTCTTTTAATCGTCGAAAGCCCGTGCTAGTACGATGGAACACATATCGCGGTGATTAATATTTTAAATGTTTTACATTTAGAGTTGCGAATTACGAACGTATTTTATCGGTTATTATTATTGTTATTCGCATATCATTGCTACAAGCTTCCTGGTGATTTCACTTAAGTGCGTGTATATATTTACTCAGTTGTGGTTTATATATATATTATGTGCGACAAGAGTAACTTGAGGGTTTTAAACATATTAACAACAAAAAAAAACTAGATACGGTTAAAATTAGTTTTAGTAAAAAGTACCTTGCATGCCATTGTGTCTGAAGAATAATGTCAGGAAGATGACTGATTCGTAACTTTTTGGCATTGCCTATACGAGATGCATACACCATTTTTGATGTATTGTTGACAAAACTTCGACTTTATTTTCGAAAACTTCCGCCGAATACTTTCCTCCAGTTCGCCGACGGTAGCGAGCTTAACTAGCAAGAAGTCTAAGCAGAACAGACCGGAAGACCTTAGTGGTTTTGGTCTGGCATCAAAATTCAAACTACTGATGATCCACTCTCATATATATATATATATATATATATATATATATATATATATATATATATATATATATAAGTAATGCGTAGGTAAATAGAGCACGTACAAAGTTAGCGCTGTTGTTCGGCTCGACCCGCGCAGGTGCCGTTAATGAGGCTACTAGTGAGTAGAAAAGTAGTAAACCAAACAGGTGAGTAGTTGTATTACTTGTCAAAGAGTAATAGACGATTGATAATACAATACATGGACCGAGTAATGTCAGAGTACATGTCACGCCGATTGACGAGCCCGCCGGACGGAGGGACGGACAAACAGACCGACCGACTGACCAATCCCAATATACCGATATACAGACAGACATGTGGAGAGACAGACAGAAATACAAGGGCTTGCGCAGCCCAGCATTGATGTTGATGATCCATCCGATGACGACTATAGAACCTGTACGAGCGGAGGTCCTAGGCACGAATTTGGCCATCCGTGGCTGCTTAGGGGGCCATCGCCATGAATTTGCTACTGCTGCGGCGGCGGCGGCGGGAGCGACGCCAGTAGCGTCCTAATGTTGACGCTAATAGCGGCAGATAATAGTGGACAGCCAGCCAGCAGACAAACCAGCTAAAAAGATAGATAGATTCTCTCTTCTCGCGGTTTCCTCCATTCAGCTGAGTCGCGCCGTCCCATTCATTGTTGAGAGGGGGCTTGCTACCAGCCCGCGTTGCTGCTGCTGTTGCTGGTGGCGGATCTTGAGCTGTTGCCGGCTACGGCGGTCTAAAGCCGGCTGCAAATCCGTCGACGCGGCCGTGGACGAAGGGTCTTCACGGGGAAGCGGGCTTCGTAAGACACAAGACAAGACCAAGTCTGTCTTCATTGTGGCTGACGCTGTTGTCACCACGCGGTGGCTTCGTTTTTCCGTGGCGCGAAAACGCAGGGAATCCAGCCAGATTTGCCGGGCAGGGAGTCGCCAGTCCACCCGAAAACTAACCTGAACTAAGTCTACCTGTGCTTCCTGTGCTTATGGCAATGAGAAGCGAAGACGCAGCTGATGAGAAGGACGTCGTGGTGGACGACGACAACGACGACGATGACGACGACGACGACAATGAGGAACTCCGTCGTTTCAGCGGAACAGGACCCGGTGGTCCCGTATTGAACAAGCGGCAAACGTTCGTTAGGCAGGCATGCAGCCGTCACTCTGTTAGTATCTGCGAAGCCAGGACAAGCCAGGCCAATCAGCGGTAGTCTGCGTTCAGCGTCTAATGGTCGCTAGCCAGCGCAGGTACTGGCCGATTTGCTGCTACTGCTGTGGCTTCAGCCGCCACCGCCGCTGCCGCCATCGTCGCGAGTTGACGGCTGCGCGTTCCTACAAATACACGCTAACTGACTGAATGGCTGATTCGCGGTTCGCGGTGGATCGTTCGTCGTTGTTTCGCGTTCGGCGACAATAGCGACGGTTTTCACCGCTTCGCCGCCGCGCCAAATGTCCTCCTGTTGGCCGCAGTACTGAACGCAGTTCCACTTACTAACTACCTTCACGAAAACTACAACGACAATCTACCACTACGACCATCTGCAGTACCACCACCACGACAGCAATAACAACAACAACAACTAACGTCACAGCGACTAACAGACTAACTAGTATGAGTGATTCAATCCATTTCGCTTCTCTTTGCTCGATCGTCGTCACGCAGGCCTGCGCCTTGCGTGTGCAGGTGCGGTACCGCCAAGCGTAGCAACTGGCTCCGAACACCGGATTTCGTCCTCTGGGTACTTGGCGCTCTTGACGCCGCCGATACAATGGCAATGACAGGAGAACAGGCTAGCAACAACAATGACAGCAACAACGACAACAACAACAACAACAGCAACAACAGCACATTCTTGCAGTTATTAGTGTTACTAGGACGACGACAACGACAGTAATAATGGCAACACCTTACTAATGAATAGTAATTAATATCATATGTATAGCCAACAGTCACTATTGTAGTTAAAACGAGAGCGACAACAGCAACAACAACAACAACGGCAACATCAACATGCATTAACATCAGCAACAAAAACAACAACAACAACAACAACATCAGCAACAAAAACAACAATAGTAACAACATCAATAACAAGAATATCGTACGTCAGCATCTCGTCGAGTGCTGCTCGTACGTTATCTTCGCGTTCGTCTGTTTGCACTGATAGATACATCGCCAGTTTTGGATATGACACCGTTCCTAGTACCTACTAATACGTTTTGCCGTATCGGTGAGCCTACAGCAACCTCATTACGAAAGCGGCCATTCACAGTCGAGGCTGCAGCGAAAGAATACTACGAATATGGTAGTACCCACAAGAATAGCAATCGCGATCATAACAACAACGGCAGCGACGACAGCAAAAACAATTAACGACATCGAGGATAGTTACATGGAAATCGTTAAACTTACGCACTATCGCGCGAAACCAAGCCAAACGCCATGTTGTGCCAGTACTACCAGTGAAGTCAACCAAAAGTAGTCCAGATCGAAATGGCGCCGCGTTTTTACGTCTTCAACCCGATTACGCGGCTGAATTTGAATTCAATTCAAATATTTTATTCAAAATGTTTTTAAACAAAAGTTAACGCTAACAGTGGGAGCGACGTCAGCGATGAGAAAGTCGGGCTGCATCATGAACTAATGATTAAAATGCATAGGTGGCCGAATGCATGAGTGATGAGTACACGCATTCAGCTTTTTAAACAATTCGGTCTAATTATTTAATTGAACTATTTCAAACTAATACATTTTGGATGAAAGCTGGCGGAGGGGAAGATGCCTAGAGGAACGGTATATATAAGGAGTTGAATGTGTAAATTAACCGAATGGCTTTGATAAGAAAAAAATATTATTATTATTATTATTATTATTATTATTATTATATTTGAAAAAGTTCAACGATTTCGAGTTACGAAACCACGCGTTACCGCACGCTGTACGATTTAAATACACGAATAAATAGATTGGCGATATTCGTAGAGAACGACGAGAATTCATTACTCCCGTTACCGCCGGCATTGCCGTCGTTGGTGTTGTTGTTTTTGTTGATGTGGCTGTTGTTGTTGTTGTGGTCATCTTTTTCTTCATCGTACCCATGAGTAAACTGAAAACAGATTCGTCTGTGTGTGATGCGTGTGAATCTTTCAGAGGCCCGACTGAGCCACCCGGAAGCACTGGGAAGCTGCATCTGTTTCGGCGGCAAGCATTGTGCATGTTGATGTTGTTGCTGCTGCTGCTGCTGCTGGTTGGAACGTGGTGATCGTTTGCACGTATTGCTGAAGTCTACTAGCTACGGCGAATACCTAGTTGTGTGGTCGCTTCGATTGTCGGGTTGACGGGGGTTATTGGTCACTGCTTGCTGTAACTTCACAGCAGCACCAACAGAAACAACGACGGAAGCAACAGGAACAGAAACGAGGACCAGCCGATGTGCCGTGCTCGCTCACGCTATCCTCGACAAACGAGACGAACGTCAGCCGACGAAGTCAGCGGCCCTGGAGTCAACTGACGGTGACCTAGTGAGAAATCGAGTCCAACCACATCACGAGTGTACATTTGCTGCTGCTGCTACTGCTGCTGCTCCTTCTACGACGACGACGACGACGTCGACTACAAGACAGTGCAAACGTGGCCATCCGAGCATACGGAGTACAACGACACAAAGCGACGGAAGCAAGAGAAGACTGAACCAGCATTTGGCATATCCGTTGACGTTATCAGTTGCCGCCGACGTTATGTCGGCCAACGGAACCACTGAAAGCCCGATGACACTCAGCCAGAGCATGGACTCCGTCAACACCGAGGAAGAGGTGAGTTCGTCTGCCGGTAACGGCTGTTGATCTGTACAGACTTTCCTTAGATATATATATATATATATATATATATATATATATATATATATATATATATATATATATAAGAGATCCGCGGCTTTCTTGAGACAGCGCCTCGACCTCGAAGTCCAACGCGGGAACGCGGCGTCCGTCCGCGGGCATGCCGCTGCTGAAGTGGTCCCAACCCACTCTATATGAGATAGAGTAACATTCCCAGTGCACACGTTCTCGGGAGACAATTGTCGCTCGCACATGTACCACTATATATATTATATTATATTATATATAATATATATATATATATATATATATATATATATATATATATATATATATATATATATATATATTATATATATATATATATATATATATATATATATATATATATATATATATATATACGAGTACACATATCTACTAGCAACGATGGCTACACATATAAACATATATACGAGTATCTTATATACGTATGGGTGTTAATGACACTCAACTAAAGACCAGCGACGGCGGCGCGATCGACGACAGCGACACTTGTCACGGTGAACGAAACCGCTTTAGCAGCAGCAGGAGCAGCGACAGGGCAGTTGCTGTCACGCCGTCCGGATCGTGTCAGCCACCGGACCGACCGACTGGACAGGTAGGACAGGTAGGCTCCGCTTACCTATCCTAACAAACAGGCGGGCCGGGTGGCAGGCCGATCAGAGGTCGTCCCAGCAGCCCACTGCTGCGTCGCTACTACGGAGCCTATTTCCACGAATGTTACTGCCATTATTACTACTATGACAATCATCAATCAGTATGGATATGTGTATGTGTGTGTGTGAGGAGAGAGAGAGAGAGAAGCGAGAGGCGAGAGAGAGAAAGCGAAGGAGAGAGAAAAAAGGAAATAGTGGGCGAGGGGGAGAAAGGGGGGGGGGGCGGTATCGTTGAGGTCGTCAGTCGCGTTGTCTGTTTGGTCGAGATTCATCAGCATCAGAGGCTGTTGTTCGGTCCGTCAAACGTCCTCGCCTGAGGAGCGCTGGAGCTCAACCGTGTGGGGCAAGTGTGGACTGTGGGGCTCCTCCGGTGGCCGGCGGCCGGTAGTCATTGAGTGGCGCGGTTGTAGTTAAGTAAAGTCGCCACTTCTCTTCCTTCGGCGATTTCCGCGATCGTCATGCAGCGGCTGCAGCAGGAAGGCTGTAACAACAACAGTAGCAGCACTACTGTTGTAGTGCTGCAGCCACGTCTGCTGCTGATGTTGTTGTTACTAATGTTGTTGTTGCTGTTGTTGTTGTTGTTGTTGTCCTCATAATTGTTGTTGTTGTTCTTGCTGTCCTTATAAATGTTGTCGTTGTTGTTGTTGTCTTTATAATTGTTGTTGTGTCTTGTTGTCCTTATAATTGTTGTTTTTGTTATCACTATTCTTGTCGTTTGGCGCAGCTCTCGCCACCATGGACGACGTAATTGTCGCCGTCAGTGTCGTCATTTTTGTTGCTGTTGTTGTTCTTGTTGTTCCTGGTGCGGATGCTACAATCGTTGTTGTCAATAACATTACTGTCGTTGGCCAGTAGGTATCAAACGACAGACTGTCCACGAATTGCTTCCACCAACAGCATCTGAACACAGACAGTCGGACAGTCGGACAGACGAGAGAACAACAGACACATAGACCAATTGAGAGGCAAAAGAGAGGCAGCGAGTGGGAGAGAAACACTCAGAGAAAGAGGGAGCTAAACACGGAGTGAGCGTGCAAGCAAGAGCCGGCCAGTCGCCGCCGACAACAACGACGACGACGACGCCTGGACTACGCCTGTAGACGCGGCGTCACCGCTCTGAGCGCTGAACGCCGAACTGCTAGACCAGCTGTCCAAGCATAGAACGAACGGCGTCACCTTCGTCACACCACGCTAGCGGCGGCCGCTACCGCCGCAGCCACTGCCGCCGCCGCCAACGTTGCTGACGCGGCCGCCGCCGCCGCCATTAGCATCAACACGGTGGACGGCATCGCGTTGATTTAGCCTCGGCTGATATTGGGGCGGCGCTGCTGCTGCCTGCCGCTGCTGTTGTTTCCGCTTCTGTTGTTACTATTGCTGTCTGTTGTTGTTGCTATTGTTGTTGTCGTTGTTGTTGCTATTGTTGTTGCGTTGTTGTTGCTATGTTGTTACTTTGTTGTTGCTATCGTGTGCCTATTGTTGTTGTATCGTCGTCGTCGTTGTTGTTGTTGTTGTTGTTGTTTGCTATTATTGTTGTCGTCATCGTTGTTGTTGTTGTTGTTGTTGTGGTCGTTGTTGTTGCTATTGTTGTTGTCGTCATCGTTGTTGTTCTTGTTGTTCTTGTTGTCGTTGTCGTCGTTGTTGTTTTTGTCGTTAGCAGTGGGCGGGCGGCGGTGGCGACTTTTGCCTCATAGTTGTCCATACGCCGCACCAATAGCCAGAGTGTGTCGTCGTCGTCATCATCGTGTGTCCGTCCGTCCGTCCGTTTGTCCGGCCGTGCTGAAGAGACGTTGTGCCGACCGACCGATCGACCTACCAATCAATCGGCCGACGGTGGTGGACAATTGTTGTGGACCTCGTCGCTGTCATTAGCCTGCCTTAGTTGTTAGCCTAACTGCTACACGAGCCGCTTCGTAGTGGTGGTATCATGTATGAGCCGTAGTAAGAGTGGTGGTACTGCGGGAGAAGGTGGACATAAAAATTCACCTATATAGGCCAAATGGGAGAAAAAGAACCTCTTCTTCCTATTCGGCCTTCTAAAGTGTAGATGTACCTGTAACCTAAGATAGAGTTCCGGGGGTCAGATACACACACACACGCACAAACAGATACACAATACACACACACGCCCACACACACACTTAAACAACACACCGGAGAGAATCCGACCGTGGTTGGTTAGAAAGGATTTCGTTAACAGACTGTGTGCAGAGTGGTGGTAACGCTAGTGGCCGCAGTGATGTAGACGTGCTGTGGTTATTGCTGTTGCTATTGTTGTTGCTGTTGTTGTTGTTGTTACTGCTCATACTGTTGTTGCTGTTGCTACTTATGCTGTTGTTGCTGTGCAAGTCTCCTTGTGCAGCTTCTGTAGCGGTGACACCCGCTAACGACACCCGCCATGGTCGTCGTGTTACAATCGGTGCCAGCAATGGCCTACATATGTCTAGCCTCCACGCTTATATATATATATATATATATATATACATACACATAGATGATACACGGGGAGACTCACACACTTCAAAGTGCTCTGGTGTTAATGGTTAATGCTAGTGATGATGATCATGGTGGGCCTTCTTCAGCAGTAGCAAAAACAGCTGCTGCAGCAGCAGCAGCAATAAGAATAGCAACTGTGCCCTGGCAGCCGAACTCATCCAAGCATAGGGGAGGTGGAGTTTCCCTCTGGTCGCCTTTGGTTTCATATAACTTCCACTGTGCTCGACAACGTATAGAGGTTTTGTAGTTGTCTCTGTTGTCACTCGTAATAATACGTGATGCATGTATCTAAAATTTGAATGCTTGGAGGGGGAAAGGGAAACGAGCGGGAAACAGTCCTAGGCAACGAAACAGATGCTGGGGTTGATATATATATATATATATATATATATATATATATATATAAATATATAAATATATATATATATCGTAGACAAATTGTCAAGTTGGCTGCCAAGTTCCCTCGGTATCGCCTACTGGCTGCGTATGAATTGGCCCGATTGAGTTGCGTCTCGACATTCGAATGCACTGTCACAAATGGCTGGACGCTGTTCGCCCGTCCTATTCGTTAACGATCTATGAAATAGTGAATTAATGGATAGACGAACGCACCGACAAATAGCAGAGGATTCACTGGTTAATGAATGGTAGTTGCGTGGGTAGACTACACCACTGAATGTATATATATATATATATATATATAAGTGACTGTGCTACAGGAAGCACGCAAACACAGAAAAACAAACACATCCTCCCCCACTGCAGATATATATAGCTTGCATGATGAGCGTCTGGGTGACAAAGCTTAGCTAGACAGTCAACGACACTCATCACTCAGTTGCTTTGCCTGAACGTCCCGGTCGCTCGCGTCTTCCTGCTGACGTTTCGATTGCGCACCTCAGCTGCTATTTTCAGCAAAGCCTTTCACAGCTGGGCACACGCAGAAGTGAAACGCCTGCAGCTACCGCAGAACGTTAAAGACCTTGGCAATCATGGCGCAAATCGTATGAAAACAGCTGCAGCGCTAGAATGTTAGCCATCAAATATGTGCTGGCTATATATATATATATATATATGGTATTTGTTTCCGCTCTGTCAACCGCTAGATTATTCGACTTATATTTCAATACAACAGTGAGTCTTTTGTTGATTGGGTAATTTACTGTTGCCTGGTATAGATATTGCAGCCGCTTATAACGCATTTATGTAATGCGTTAAAACTTGTAGAATTATTTTTGTCATTAGCGTGCTTATGCTTGACGTACAGTCGTAACGTAGCCTCGCGCCAACACGATAGATTAGTGAAATATGCATATTTTTAGATATCGTAGGATGCATTGCTTGTGGTGAGCGCTGATTACTCGCTGCGTCATCATTAAGTGATACGGCCAGGTGTCATGAACTCCAAAGCCTCATCGAGTCGAAAGATCAATCAAACGTAGATTTCGAGGCCGGAAAAGAATACTGAAGGATGCCCTCTGTCCCGAGATGTGTCTACCCGCAATCGTTTGTTATATTCCGGCGTAGCTATTCCCTGCACCTCTGTTTTGTTTAAGAAGGGGACGCCGGCAGTAGCAGCAGGAACATAAGACGAATAGACAACTCCGCTACACGCTCTGTAGTGGCAGTAACAGAAGTACTAGAAGTTATTGTGTTCGAAGTAATACTGGTAATTTGGAGCAGCATGACTGGCTGATCGTAATACAAGTAAGGACCGTACCAACATCAGTGATAGGATTGCTCCCAGAGTGCGGCTCTTTCCTCGCACCATCGTTCCTCACTTCTTCGCCTCTTTGCCTTATTCTTCGAAGTCTTCTACGAGCTGTTCTTCTGTCTCTTGTTCACTCTGCGGTGGACGAAAAGACCCTTCCGCACATCTACTACTGCCACCACCACCACCACGGTGGGCTAAGTTTGTCACCCGTTGTACTACCCAGGGAGGGGCAGCGGCTATGGCCGGGCAAAACGATTGCGGGCGAGCGCTTCGTGAGTTCTTCTGCCTAGCGCGTGTTGGTCCGCGCACGGCCCATCTTCCAGCTTCCGCGCGGAGCTGGCTAGCTGCGCCTTTACTTGCGGTTGGCTGGGCACTCCGTTACCGAGTAGCTTTCTCTCTCTCTCTGCTTCTCCGTTCCTGTCTTGCCCCCTATTTCTCCCTCATTCTCCTTGCACGTCTTCTATCGTCTCATAATTCTCCTCGAGTCTATCTATCGAAAGGCTTTACGCGCTACGCAAAGGACCTGCGTGCAACAAGCCTCGCACGCAGCACGATACTCAACCGCAGCTGTGGCACCGGCAGTCGCCCTACGCTAAATATACTCCTCGTACTGCCGGCATACTCGCGCATCCGTGCACAACAGCATCGCTGTCTCCATCGTGTGCCTGCCGGCCGGCCTGCGTGCCCCTGTTCCACGATGCTAGTTTGCAGTTTTGCCCTCCACTGGGAGTTCCGTTTGTCGCCCACGCCCCACCTCTGTAATGGGGCCCGGACACACCTTAGTAGGGCGGCCCCGCAGCAGCAATAGAAGGCTGTAACTAGTCCGTGCTCTTGAGGCTAGCCGGCTTTGCCCTTTTACTGTCTGTCTGTCCGGACGTGCGTCTGTCGTCTACCTGTCCTTCTACGAGACTGGTGTCCCTTTTCGTACTTGAGCGCTAGACCGGCGACTTGACTGCCTGAGACCTCACCGCTCTTAAGACAACGATGGAAAGGGGGCACGGGGAGAGAGACGAAAAGAGATCGGGTGAGAAAGAAGGAGAGAAGCTGGTGAGGTTGTCGTGGAGGTGACGGCGAAGGCGACAGCCGCCGACGGCTGCTGCCGGCCGGCGTTACCGTGGCACCGCGGTGCGGAAGAGAGCGCTTTTCCCTAACCCTTCTCCATTACCCGACCGGCGTATGTGGTCGACGATAACCATCTGTAAAATAGGGGAATGTCTGGAGGCGGGGGGCGAGCGGGCGCGGCCCAACGAGGGACCAACCAGACCATCTCGAATGAGACAACCACTTACAGCAGAGGTGGCCCGCTGTGGGCCCGACGACAAGGTCTGCCCGTTTGCTCCACTTCCCCGCTGCTAGCCTGCCTTATGCTTCTTCTCCTGTTTCTTCGACTTCTCTTCGTGCTTCTCGATGATGTGCGTAACTCGCATGTTTCTGTCGCTTCTCGATCTCTCTCTCTCTCTCTCTCTCTATATATATATATATATATATATATATACGCGCCTCGTGGCCCCAAAGCCAATTCGGTCGTGGCGCTCTTCGACGCTCGCTTTGCAGAGCAATGCTTCGTCGTCGTGCTCAATGTTGCTGTTGTTGTTGTTGTCACCGCTGCTGTCGTAGTAAGCTGTCTACCTGTGTGCACCTGAGCAGCTTGCATTGTAATGCGCTAATTAAGTAAACGCCACGGCGACGACGACGACGACGACAACGACAACGACCATAAGGAGTCGTTACGCTTGTAAGTGGCGTAAGTGGCGGGGACTGCCACCATGGTGAAACAACTAAACGGAGCTAAAAGAACCGAGAGCGGGAAGCTATCACAAACACGGCAAACATGGAAATGACAATGGCTCTACCACGACGACGACGACTATTTCTACTACTATTACTACGAGGTTACTACTGCTGCTGCCGCCGCCGCAACGAGGAAGTATTTTCTGCCCAGCTAATATCACGTCTTTTAGCGTCTGCCGCTCGAGTTGTTCTGGCTGACACACCGCATACGCGTACACGTCTAGGTATCGTGATGAACATCGCAAGAACGCGTTTTGTTGTTCAGGGGCCACCATGTTTTGCCCCCATCAATCGCGGTTGACGACGTGATTGGATGATTGACCGCCGCTCTTGTACCGCCGCTACCTCAACAAACGACCTCTACGACTTGTAGCTGATAAGCTGGCGTTTGTTACTCGTCCGATCAGTCGGAATGCTTGAGTGTTTACGTTGAAATTGATGCATTATCAATGCACCTGGTTTGGCGTACTTTATTTTGGCATAAGAGGGGGAGTGGCGCACTTTATTTAGACTAAAGAGGGTGTTTGAGTCTTGTGTGGGTTTAATCGCCCTGCCCGATAGTCAGGAAACTGGACTTGCACACCTCCAAGGGTATGCCAATTAGTTTTCTGACATCGCTATCGTATGTTGCCGATTAAACCGTACGTTTACAGTTGCGCAATTCCTTGTTCGTTTTTCATAGTGAAGTTTAAAATGTATGATATTCACCCAGAGAGACAATTCTGGATAGTGCAAGACTCTCCAACCTGCTACATTCCCTGCTCTCCCGCGAACCCTAAATCGGAAACAATTTCAAGTACCAACTCGGTGGATCATCTTGATCTTGGATGAGATTAACTGCACCGCAACCTATCACCGACTCTTACACATCGCTAAAATGGGTCATCCAACGTCAAGGCCATCTCAACGAGAGCAGCCGAGGTCTCATTTGCCTAATGGCCTGATTGCGTGATTGCCATATGTAGTTGAAACTTGATTTCATCGTCGCCGTCATGAGTTTGCTTTCGATAGTGATTTTAATCGATGTAACTTTGACGGCATGAAAAGAAAGAGCCAAAACGCGAAAAAAGAGGTCTTCCTAACTATTTGTTGGAACCTCGCCAACTTTGATCAGCTAGAAATGTTTGGCCTTTCCGGCCAAACCTTTATATTCTAATTTTGGTATGGCGGACCGGTTAATTGTTGTGCACGATGCATTGGGGCACTTAAAGATCGTTGAGACAATTGAGTAATGGCAAATAATGGGTGTTATTACATCTCCCTACTGGAGATCACACTGTTGTGTAGAGTTGTAGAGTAGACAAGTTATTAATAATTAACTTTGAGAGCGTGTTGGAATTCAAACGACAATACACACGCATCCTAACGAATAATTTTGCTTATCTAAATTCATTGCGTGTATATACTTGTAATAGTTCTGGTACGTTAGGAAGATGTATAGCTTGCTTTAGTGCGAACAGTACAAAGGTGACCCTTAAAACCTACACTGTCGGAAAAAGAGGCTTGCAAACCATGCTTATACGCAATCGTTCGAATGCGTAAAATTTGCTTTTCTGCGTTTCACTTATACGAGAGACAAGTAATATTTTCGAAGAAAAGTGCTGAAATACAGTTAACGCAAATTTCTATATTGCTTAGTAATTTGCGTAATGTAATGTACTATATTTTTTTATTCGAGTTCTACCAGCTGACGCTGACCTTGTCATTAGTCTGGGCGACGCTATTCGTGTTGGATTTTTCAGCGATTTGTCGTAACTGTTCAGATAGCGCAGCAGCAGTAATGAAAGCAGGGTCTTCGACAAAAGTTTTGTACAGAGGTCCCCGGTACAAAAAGATCGACATCGATTAGCACGGCGGGCTTGTGGGAACGTGGGACGAACCTGTGTACAAGCCTGTAGTGCAGCTCCGCAACTAGTTGCCAAGCGGCAGCCACCTAAGCTGCAGCCGTGTCCGTAAAGACCATGAGCGACCGGTTCGGCCTGACAGTCGGCGCATTGCCGGTGCCCTCGTCCCTTACAGGCCGCAGGTACGCAGTGGACCTCCAGTGGCAGGCGGGTGCAGTCAGTCTAAAATTATCCCATAAGCTGGAGGAGGACGGCAGCGGTTCTGTCGCTACCTGTCCTACCGTCACCGACCGTGGCCTTTTTCAGCTTCAGAGTCCTGAAGTGAGGTTGGTGATAGATAGATACGCGCTTCAAGAGGCTGCTGAAGCGTCCTAGCCGTACGGTGTGGTGAGCCCATGTATTTCTGTGGGTGTTTGTTTCTACGTATGTATTTGTGTGTGTTTCGGCGCATGTATGTGTTATACATATATATATATATATATGCGCGCCGCGTTTGAACGTGGCGTTCGCATAGTCTGTACGCATGTCTGTACGCTTCCTGCCATCCGTTTCCCGGCTAGGGGGCTGGCGAAGGCGCCTTCAAGCGTTTGGTGACCTGCCTGGCTCCTCGCTACATGCTCTGAACCATGGAAGATGTTCGTTTGTGTACAGAGAAGCCGAGTGAGGGATAGAGATAAGTGGAGTAGAGAACAGGAATAGGCGGCGACCTGTGTGCAGTACATTCGGATTTGAGAAAGAGCGATAAGACGTGTTTAGTACCATTGGCCCATGAAGTCACCGGCATCCGTCGGTTGCTCTGTCTTATTTCGTTGGCTCTCCCTCTCTTGTTCACACACGCGCATTCACTGCCTGCCAGCGTCTGAGAGTAGTGACGGTGGTAATGAGCATTTGTAGTACAATGAGGTTGCCATGCTCTAAATTTTCACCATACATACTTCTATGTAAGGCATCTTTGTTGATCGGTGTGTTCCGCTTTAGTTGCTTACGTACGCATCACCTCCCCATACGTGACAGTAACAGCTAAACTGGTGCCTGGTAAAGACTACACTTTGTAAAAAGGATAAATATTTATATACACAGCCAGGGCAGCGGAACGCTGGTGTTTTGATTCCTTTGGGAATTGTTCCGTAAGCACCAAAGAAACGAATAAAACGAAACGAACGAGCAATATAGTAACAAGCAACGTGTGTTTTTTTAAAAAAGCGCTTACAAAAATGACTGTTTCCTGGCAACAGTAATCAGTCCTTCCTCTTTTACGGTGAATCTAATTTACACTTTCATGGATATGTGAGTAGACAAAATTCGCAATTCGGGCTTCGAAAATGCAAGGATGATCCTGAAACAAGCATAGAAATTCAATGTTTGGTGTGGATTTTGGAGCGGCGGTGTTAACGGCCCTTACTTCTTTGAAAACGACCATGAAGAGGCTGTAACCACCAGGTTGCAGTCTCTAAAAAAAACTAGAGATACGGGGACACGATAGAGAACTTTCGTGATCCAAATTAGACAAATTGGATGTGGACGATATGCGGTTTCAACAAGACGGGTCCACAAGTCACACAGCGGGCGCAACGATCGACGAGCTCCGCACAATAATTTCGGGCCGTGTTACCTCCTCAAAAGGAGACAATGGCTGGCTAGAAGGATCCCTGGATTTGAACCTCTTGGACCTTTTTTTGTGGGTCATTGAATATGGCCGCGTCTACAAAGATGCCCCCGAATCAATACTTAAAAGACCAAGTTTACAAAGTTATTGCTGAAGTAAACCACGAAGTATGTCGGAATGTCGTCAAAGACTACGCCAAGCGGATAGGCTGTCTGCATACGGCAGGAGAGCTTTTTTTTTGTATTGCACATATAACTTTAAAC